>JAGDQP010004518.1:0-48396 GCA_022664845.1 Lepisma saccharinum | reverse complement strand
GGCCATCCTTCGGCATACAGACGACTACTCACTCGGCGAGCTTCGGTAATTTTCGCGAAGGGGGCGTGGTCGGTGCCATAGTTCACGTCGCTGGTTAACGTCAAGTCTTTTTCTGTCGCCATCTTGTTTGCTTTCATAGAAATAGAATATTCTCAATGAATGGGAATTCCGGTTCTCAGTTGACAAATAGGAAGTGATTAAACCATGGGATAAGTCGTGCAAGTAACTTAGTTTGTTTTGGAGGTTCAGCAATATATATTTGTTACCATACACTGTTTAAATCTATAGTGTAGTCGTTTAATTCAAATGTTGTTCACTAAATATCGTTTGCATCTAGTATCTCTTAAATCTGTCGATTTAGATCAGTCTGTAAGACGCTCGACTTCTAACTGAGCAATCCATGTTCAAGTCTCACTGCTGCCGTAACTTTTTTTTTCTCCTGGTACCAAAATCAACCCCGTGTGTTGTGTTGATTTAACACACAAAAGTGGTAGTCAAGCTGGACACCGCATTGTGTTGAATTAACACAGCTATTTTTTGCAGTGTATTCTTATACGTTTTCTGGCTCTTTTCCAGTTTAGGGTTTGTATTGCCCTTGTACTCGAAATTCGCGATTTAGTTTCATACCTTTTTCACCAGTTTGCTTGGTTGAGGCGCCAAGCCAGCGACTTCAAGACCCCGTGTTCGAATCCCGGCTGGGGCATGGATGTTTGTGAATTTTAGAACCTTAACAGCCAATGTACTCGAGACGGGCCGAATGGCCCCAAAATACCGTTTGTATCACTTTGTTTGAGATTTATTAAATATATAGATGATGTTAGTTAAGGTTAATTAAAATTACATTGCAATAGGTTAAGTAAGGTTAGTGTGACGGACAGGTAATTCGCCCTCACATGATTATAACAACATTTAGTGCAGTTGGATATTCTTAAAGTATTTTTTATATTCCGACACGCATTGATATCGTCGCATGCATGAAGAGACGCTTGAGTCAACGCCCGGCGTATGTTTGTGTCAGTGCTGGACAATTCTGCCCGAGAGAGCTGGCAACATTGCATCGAGCGATACAGCAGAAGACATTGCGCGCTGCACCGGAGAGGAAACATTAAATGTGTGTCAGCGACAGAAACTCTCATTGTACAAGTGTAATTACTTATATATACAAAACTTATAGTGCAAAAGGATCAGTAAGTTCCAAGGATTTACAGGAACACAAAAACAGGACGAAAAGCTGGGATAATTACGGCAAAGGAATAAGTAATGTATACCTCGTTTTGCTGGACGACTCGTACGCCGCACTGAAGGTAACCCTTTTCGTTTCTCTTAATTATAGACAACCTGTTGAAATCTAATTACATATTTGCAGTGACTATTTGCAAGCTTCAGAAGGGATGCTATATTTTATTGTGTTGAGTGAAATGACATCGGATTATGTGTAGCATCGTTGCATCAGTTACATATCGTCAACAGTGCTCTTGAAAACAAAAAAGAAGTCACGTGATTAAACGCGGGTTGTTGATGCTTGGAACGCTATTGTTAACGTCGTCGTCGATTATCCGATATGCGTTTCTACCTTGTCTTCGTTTAGATAGTTTTTCTGTGGGCAATAACTAAAGAAATACAATTCAACTAAATAAAGGATCCTATTATTCTTTTGGTATATTTAGTTTGGAGTCGTAGTAGTAGTACGGTTTACTTGTGTTATGTTGTTGAATTACAAAATAGTAGAGCAAATCTAGGCAACATTATTAATTATAACAAACTCGAATGCATCATTAGAGTATGAAATAAAGTAAGTCGTAACTTGCTAGCATTCATTGGACTCGAAAGCAAATAAATAAAAAATCAATGCAAACACAAGAATTGTAAGAAGAAAAAAAAAGTTTTGTACGGAACCTAACTAGTCAGTGCAAAACTCCTGTTTTATAAAAAAAGATACTAACAGCGTAAATTAGGTAATACTGTGATACAATAATATTACTCGCGCGCTACAAGTACATTGAACTGAAGTAATATTAGAGAAAACCTAACTCGTAAAAGTAAAAATAATACTATTAAAAAGATTGTGATACAAGTCGCTTACAATTTCTTCAAACTGTCAGGACGTCTGTTAAAGCGACACTTGAAATATAATGTAACAATTCTTGATCAGTGCCTATCGGGCATATGTCAACAAATCACGTTCAGAGATTAAAGCCGAATGTCGAGAAATTTAATTGTACTCCGTCAACTAATGTGAAGTACAACCTGGTTACTTGTTAATGAAAAATAAATATTGTTGTGCATGTTAAGTATAAAATATACTTCATCGGACTCGGATGTTCATGGAGCACAGGTGTACGTAAACGTCGTAAGAGCGTAAGGAAAATATAGTTGCAGAATTAAGTAAAAAATGTGTAACGTTGGGCTCAACGCTTTACGGGTACCCGGCCGATAAACATTTTCATTAACGATAATCTCTTATAATTTATGTCAAAAGCATTCAGATAAACTTTATTCATTTTTGATCGTTTCGTTATTAGTAGAGTGCATTATTGTGTATGTTACTCCTGTTTTGACGCATTCAGATGCACTCAATTTTTGTTAAAATTATCACGTGCATACAAAAGTACACACACCCACAAAAGAATAGTCGCGTGTGTGCCCTGTAATCAGGTCAAATATGAAATATATTCATTGCTTTGTAGTAACATATCAACTTATTGGCGTTTTTGTGTATGTTTTACCTTTTATACCGACGGAATACCATAATTCCGGAAAAAGTTCGATTTCTGAAAATAGTAATAAAGTACTCTAAATGGTGTGAAAAGTGTTAGTATTTATTGGAATACTGAAGAAAACATTTCTATTAAGGTATTTCGTGAAGTTTCACCAAAAGTGACATTTTTCAATATTTTGGTCGGAGTCAGTAGAAGTGGTGTGGATTTTTGAGTCGGGGCTCCAAATACTAAAAACGTGGTTTTCCGCCTAAATACAGTGTTTTCCACCATTTTCAAGCGTTTGAACATTCGTCACGCACTTTGCGACCGTTTCCCGCCATTTGCACACATTCATCTATTTGTTGATTTTTGTGCGTTTTTACAGTATTTCGGGGCTCAGAGGACCTATTATCGGTATTACCGTTCCACCAACCTCTGTCTCCGGAATTCACTGGCTTACTGGTTTGGAAGTATTATACAGGACCCCAAGGGTGAGCAGTAGGGTTGCCTTTGTCCTCGCTCGTTATCACGGAAGCTATATCATCCCGCGGCGCTCTTTTCAAGAGAAGTGGGACGTACACGTTGAATTACTGCCCGGTAAATTATTGTACGGTTTGGTACTCCGGGAGGAAGGAATTCTTCACTTACCAAGAGCCGTCATATTAGGTTAGGTTTGGTGGTGCTTACTCCTAAATTAGATTTATACCAATAACTCTTGTAATTTATCGAACTTGCAAATCGAAATAGATTTATGAGCTGTGCTGAACTGATCTAAATGGTTTCAAAATTTGGGGATCAGACCCCATGGCGAGCTTATTTTTCAAGACAAGGGATGTGAATGTTGGAAGGAAGGAAAATATGTCGGTTGCATATTGAAGTTCCGAGCGTTAGCCCATGCCTTCAATGTAAGGTGAGAATGGCGGGTATGAAAGAATTATATGAAGTAATAGAGTGCAACTGTCGCAACTCTAGAAGGAAAATGTGTTATCAGCGAAGCGAGATGTTAAAAATGGGTAGTCAGGCTAGATGTTGGGCCTTCAAGAAAAATGTGGGTATCTGTGTTGCTTTAGAATGGATGGGGCATTTGGTAGGTGAGGCGAGGTGGGATGGCAGTGCAAAGGTGCTGTAAAATGTCGTGCTGCGAAATTGCCATTCTAAACCAAAAGGATCGGCTTTGTGAATCTATGACATCTTTTAGAAATGGTAGTTCCAGATCTTCATGCAGTTGTAATATGCTGGTGTCCCGTGGATGACATGAAATTATGCGTGCAGCTCTATTTTGAACACGTTGTAGAAGAAGTTGACCTGATTTCGATGTGTGACGCCATGCAGATGCTGCGTATGTTAGTTGTGGTCTAATCATCATTTTGTAGACATGGAGTCTGGCTTTCATCGAGAGTCCATTACTATTATTTAGTATGGCATATAACGAACACGTACGTTTGGTAGCTTTACTAGCAATCTTCTTAAGATGAGGCTGAAATATCAATCGTCTATCGAGTACAACCCCCAGGTAAGTAGCACCCGCGCTGTATGGTAATTGAGTTCCAAAAAGATTGAGTGTATGTGGTGGATTTTGACGTTGCTTGGCAAAATGGACTACTGCTGTTTTCTCCGGGTTAAATTTGAGTCGCCATTTCACTGTCCAGTCTTCAAGGAGGTTGAGATGCTGTTGAGCATAACGGAGGGCAAGTTGAATTTGATATGATGAAGCAAATATTGCGGTGTCATCTGCAAAAGTGGCAGTAAGAGTGTGCTGATGAGTTGGGACGTCTGCAGTATAGAGATTATATAGGAGCGGTGAGAGTGCCGAACCTTGTGGTACGCCTGATTCTATTGGATATTCCTGAGATATAGATCCATTGCACGAAACAAAGAAGGAGCGCTGGTGTAAGTATGATGCGATTAATCGTAGGTACTGATGTGGAAACCTCTGTTTGTGAAGTTTAAAAATGAGACCCTCATGCCAGAGCTTGTCAAAGGCCTTAGAAGTGTCCAGAAAAATTCCAAATGTATGATTACGTCTATTGAATTGGAGAGTTAATGCTTCGACCGTGCGGACCAGTTGAGCTACTGTGTCAAATTGAGAACGAAAGCCAAATTGATGTGCCGGAAAGAGGTTTCTGTCCTGGACTATTGCGTAAAGTCTGATTTTGAGTAGCCGTTCAAATATTTTGCTTACCACTGAAGTGAGACTAATGGGTCTATGATTTTGTGGGTACAACGGATCCTTGCCAATCTTTGGGATCATGATCACCTTCGCAGTCTTCCATTGTGGTGGGTAATGACCAAATTGTAGTATAGCATTGAAGAGTCTAGTCAATAGGTCTAGCATCTTCCTTGGGATGTGCTTGAGTGTTTGCGCTGAGATATTGTGCGGATCAGGTTGCTCGTAGAACTGCTCTTTTATGACATCCCAAGATTGGTCTGGTGCGACAGAGAAATTGCTGAAAACGTCGATGAATTATGCTGGGCATGAGTACAGGTCGAGCATGCGCCGTCCATTTGAGTATCGAATCGAAATCTTACATTTAGTTTAACCTTATGGGCTAGCTTTCAATCAATGATGTCAAGTTCAGTGAGTTCAAATGGTTTTGATTTTTTTTCTGTTGATAATATAAATATTTCGTAATTGTGAGTCACCTACGTAAGGAATGCAATGACGAATGGGTCACTCTTGAACACAATAATTTGTAGTAATTAATGAAAGGTATCCAAAGTCACCTTAACGTTTTCTACTCAACTGAAGTCGCTGGATTATTTTCCTTCGACACAATATTTTTAATGTTTGAATTGTCTACCAAATCATTAAAGAGAAACCGTAGAATTTCCTTAAATTAAATCGACTTTATTAATTTCACATATCTACTTAGGACTTTACTACAGGGTGTTTGCGTTTATGTGCTATTATTTTCCTTTCTCAATATGTCTTACAGTTTCTGTAGAGTTTCTTTGGGTTAATTCATATCTTCATTCAGTATGGAGCTTAAATTTGTATTGAAGAGACATTGTCTTAACGTCAAACCATAATTTTTCGTTAATTAACAAATTGTACACTCTAGTGGAGATAATTAACACTAAATATTTAAAACTGAACTATAGCTCCAACTCCGATGAAATGTGAAATGCCTCAGCATACATAGAGGTGTAGTGTCCATGCATGGATTGATGAACTTCCTTAATAAATGGGAGAATGCCAACAGTGAATCAAGAAAACCAGTAGTGTAGATAGGAATTTCTCAAGGGAGGGGATATCTAGGAAATCATATCCTTGGCAGTTATGCAACCCGACAAATGTCTTTAAAAATATATTTCGGAAAAGTATTAAATGCATGAATAATATCCGCGTAGTGTGCTTAGTTCAGTTATGATTCAAATACAAATTTAGCCATATTTGAAACATCAAGTTGGGTTTTGTCAAGAACGAAGAGTTTCTCGGCCAACATTTACTGATGCTTATACGCTCACCTTGATGACAGTTTTCTTTCATAAAGCTACCAGTCCGTTCAGCCACATTTGAAAGTTTAAATTTTTCAAAGATATATGCATTTATTCATTTCAGAATATAAAGTATAATCTTTTTCGTAGATGAGGGTACAAGTTGTACAAAATCTGAAGAACTTTTGAAAAGTTTGGAAATCTGATATGCTTCCATTGCACTTTTATTAGTTTTGCTTTCGAAAGTCGCAATCAGTGTAGAATATTTTGTATACAAATAAAATTTAAAATTCTAATAACTGTGGGAATTTTATTTTCACGTTCAGTTTCTTCATTTTAAAGCCTCAGACAGTGCGGAATCTAGAAATTTTCCTACGGGGCAAAGTTAAATTTTGCCACCCTATCCATCGTTTTTTAACCAAACAACACGATCCGCCGACGCGATGGCCACAACATTGTCTCGCATCACGTAGTGTTTCCTCTAAACGTGCCACCAGGTGAGCTTACCCCATTTGGCACCCCTCCTATGTCCGGCACTGGCCTCAGATAAAACTTTTGTAATAAACTATAATTTCCTATAGCTGATTTAGGAAGTTGATTTATGTAGCTACTATATTAGACATTCTAGACCCATAGGTCTACTATTCTTTCATACAGCTCAGTGACGTCGTATCCAAGCAGAGTTTAGAGGCTGAGAACCTCTCCAAAATTCCGATTCATGTGTACACTTCCAGGCGTAATTATATACAGCGTGTTTTAAAATTACATTGACAAATTTCTGGAGGTGATTCCTCACATCAAAACAGAAGAAAAGTTTCACTGTTAAATTTTCAAAATATACGCAATTTCGGAGCTACAGGGTGTCGAAAGCGTGGGAAAATGAGTCGTAGATTTTCATATTTCTAACACCACGAATACTAAACTGAAACATTTTTTAAACCTACTCTATTTGAAAATGCAGAATTCAAAATTCGCAAGGAAGTAGGTGATTCCGGATTATTTCCGAAGTAGAGGTAGGCCGAGATGGGTATGAATTAAAAGACTTCCCGCGTGAGTAAAGATGACACACGTCATCTCCAGCATCCAATCAGGTAATGGTGTTTAAATTCTTTGATAACAAATAAATAAAACATTTAATGAAATTATGCAATACTTACGCCTGCTTGTTATGCAACAACGCATGTTTTCTTTCAGAAAATCATTCGGTATGGAATCTACTTTACATATCTACTTTTAGTGGGCCCAAACAAAGTATTGTTTCCTGATAAAAAAAGTCTAATTCATGCACATTTTGACCCATCTTAATTTAGAGAATTTCTTAGAATCCCTTGCACTGTGCATTTTTGAAATATGCATTTTACGATAGTGCAGGTTTAAAGTTTTTGACGGAACCATACCATCACATCAGCCCTACTTTTCGTGATGTTAGATATATGAAGCTCTGAAATTCATTTTCTGTGCTTTCGTCTTGTTTTGATATGAGGAATCACCTCCACAAGTTTGTCGGTGCAATTTTAAAATACGTTGTATTTGTTATCTAATTTCATATCCATATTCTCTTTGAACCTTCCCTAAATCCGTGAAAATCTTAAGAAAAATTCGTATTTTTCAATTTTCAATTCGGATTCAAATTTCAATAATCGAATTAAATGGTTCAACTCTTCTTGCCTTGTAGCCGCCCGAGGTATTCGTGTGGTCGGAGGTATTAGACCAGCGTCCCCAAGATTCTACCTGGGACATGGATGTTTGTGAAGTTTAATTTGCCCTCGTATAATGGCACAGTGCGGCCGATTCCAAAAAAGCTGGCCAAAAGTCAAAAATGCAAGCTAACGATCTCAAAATGTGTACTCGTTTTTTTTTTTTTGGGGGGGGGGCGCTGATTACGAATTTGAAGTCAGAATTGCAAAATTGAGTCCCCTTAATAACATTATAACATTTTAGCGTATACTTAAATGATAATTGTTTTTAATTAAATATATCGATTTTTTAACAAATGATTCCTGATTGGATTTTGGGTGGCCATTTTGAATCCAAGATGTAGACTTTTTCAACATAGTGTAGTATTTATATAAACTATTCGTGATGATACACCTTTTTCACAAAATTTCGTTTCTCTAGTTGAAACGGCGTGGAAAATGGATTTTTGGATCCGCCATATTGAAACGATCCGCCATATTGAATAACAAACAGGGGAAACTTCGGGAAGATTTTTTTTTATTTTATGTTGACGAACATACATTTGACTCTAACTTACAATAAGTCTGACAGCGGTACAACATAACTTTTTCATAATAATATATCGTATTTTAAAGCTTTCAATTAATAAAAAATCAATAACAATTATAGTTTCAGTAATAATTTATATTTGATAAATTATTATTTCGTAACGGGTTTTCATATATTCTACGTACTTTCAGATGTTGATTTGAATCTAAAGTTTTTATACAAGTTTCAACACGTACGTCGTTTACTCCCTCAGTAACACAATAGATGCCAATCGAACAAAGGTAGCTTTGCGACTCCTATTCTGGGACAGGTAAAAGGAAGTAAATAAGTAATTTCTGACCATTACAGATGTACTGTAACCAACCCAACATGAAAAAACCCTTGACTAGTTACTTTTTTTTTTTCACTTTTGGCCAGCTATTTTGGAATCGACCACACTGTGAATCGTGAAGGAACGAAGTCAAAAGTTACTAACATTGTCCATAGAAAATAAAATTTACCCAAATATTTATTCTTCCTGTTGATCTGAAAGATCTTACATCCAGATCTTTCAGATGTAAGATCAAGAAAGGTCAAACTGGATCTTAGATCCAGTTTGATCTTACAACCAAAACTTTTCAAGGTGTGTAACTTTAATTTATAATTCATATCTAATGTAACGAGGACATCTGTTAAAGTTATTTCTTCTCTACGTAGATAGTAACTGCTTCAACCTTAGATTTTAAATGTTTTAAACTCAAAATTTTCTTCGTTCTACCCTCATTGGAACTAGGGCCTATCAGTACAGGAATTACTATTATATTCCTCATTACTGTCTAGAAGCCGTCTTTTTTTTTCTTACTGGCGCTATCGATATGATTGTCAAATGTCAAAGAATTTTTATTTTACAGTACTATCTGTCCTAAAGGTTATTTACCACATCTACCTGAATGTGAAACTACAACGCAGAATGTGCAATACGACCCTTGTCTGTTTATGAATAAACTTAACAATTATATCGAGACGGACGTAAGCTATAGTGCTGTTACCATCCTTACCATTAATTTTATATTTTATAAGTAACAATTATATGTTTCCAAACACAACTTAATTGTTTTTCCTATAAATACTCTGCTTCCAAGTTCATAAATGTACAGTCAAGGGAGGATATATCCCCCATATCCCCCCTTACCTACACCACTGAAGGAAACTAATGTATTACCATCTAGTGGGGATATACCGAACGCAGTTATTCATGTAAACGGGATTTGTCTCTGTTTTCTCGAACGCCCATATAACTTGCCCACCAACGCGCTGGCAAATACGTGGGGGCTAGGGAGGACCCATTTACTTCCTTTGTCGCAGGAGGTAGAGTCGCGCTTCTAGTTCAGAATAATGGAGAAATATTTAGATCCCAATCGAAATTATTTGGTTTGTTCTGTCCTTCGCCATTAACCTACCTATTTTGTTAAAAAAAATAAAACCTTTATTGATTTTATTTATGAAATAAACCTAAAAATACGAATAGAAAAACAAAATTCGTTTTCTATCCTTATCTGTAATTACTATAAGCGGTCATGACTTCTATTGAAGATACCATCTCGACATCAGGGCTGAAACAAGTTACCTTTCATAGGTGACCCAGCGACCCTGTCTGAAAGTTAACCTAAATGACTCGGTGACGCGTTCTTGTCCTAAATGACAACACTGACTGCGACTCAGCGACCGGATTATCAAATCTAGACTCAGTCTTGACTTGGTCTTTTTCCTGTACTTTGCATCAATCAACATTGTACTTCGTGATATTCCTTGAAAACTGAGCTTATGTACGGAACTTTCATTTCCCAAAGATTTAATGCTTTTATCATAATTAATACTTCAAACGTAAAATTCTTTCTGAGTAGTCTTTCAGAGGAAGGGCTTATTGACCCCCCCACCCCGAGAGTATTTTTGTGCTTTCGGGGAATATGATACTCTATATGTTATTACTGATGTTAGGAAATTTTCGGCGTCATATTTTTTTTAGTGCTCTGAGGGTTTAAAAGCCCTAAATCCGGGTTCCTTCTAAAGAAATACTGTTCAAACGTAGCAGTGTGTAATGAGGGAAAATTAAATCTCTCTAATAAATGAGCACCGGGCCAGAAGCAGAGACCCAATGACTAGCTGGCACGGTTCTAAACATGACTCAAATGACCCGATGACCCATTTCAGCTCTGATCAACATTCCCTTCAAAAGGCTGAAGGGAAAATCCTGGAGATATGGTTTTTGGTTATGGCTTCGATTATTCTTCACTTTGAACGGGATTTGAATCCATTTCACATCCAATCCTCCATTTGTTACAGAGGATGTCCTTGAATCGTCACTGCTTTCGTATGGAGGTTACATATTTGCTGTCGGACGTCCGGACTGTATATTTGAATTTGGTATCACGGAGCGAATTCTGTGGTTGTACCTAGATAACGTTATTGACAAAAGTATCCTTCCCTCCGTTAAATGTATGAAAATTTTTGTGTTTTGGCCAATGCATTACTAATTCCTCAGTATCACAAGGAAAAGGGGTGACATAGAGAGAGCGAGAGAGAGAGAGAGAGAGAGTTTTAGCGAGCGAAATTTTCTTTTTGAACCGAACCTGTTGTACTGGAACACTTTAGCGAAGTCGATAATGTCTGGTGGAGATAGAGTAGCAGAGATGCGGCTCTGGTGGCGAGTAACAATGTATGTTTATTGTTCTTTGCCTCGGATACCAACCAGAATGTATTTGGGCTATGTCAGTCGTAGAGCGGTCATTAGAAGCTCCTTAAGAACGAAAGTCACAAGCTAGCTGAACTATGATTGAGGGGTTGATCAGGATATTTTAAATTTGACTAGCTGAACATTTTATAGAATCACGAATCGCTCTTTGCGAATAAGCTCACAAAAAGTAAAAGAAATTGAAAAATCATCGTAGTCTATCACAACATTGAAAAACTGCAAATTAATCTACACACAAACGTGTTTATGCACAGGCAAAAACCGTGTGTCATTTATTGCTTCTGTTAAATATTACGTTAAGCGCAGGACCAAACATTCACGTGGCTGAGTCACCCTTAACCTTTAAGATACCAATACTTTAGTGTCAACACAAATTACTTCTGTGTTTAGATTTAGTGTAAACATACAAAATACAACCAAAAGAATTCGTGTACAAGGTATGGTAAATACAACAAAAATTTATGTACTTTTAATGTCAATAAGATGGCAACAATGGCAACAATCTTTTGTATGAACCTTCCTGTGTTTCCAACTTCCATGGAATTTTTGTAATTTTGTTTCCAAAAATTTCAAGGTCGATGACAAGAATAATGAAATTCAGGACGTGCTCTGTACACGCCAGTACACACAATAGGAATTTAGACACATCATCCAACAATTAAACCTATATTCTCCTCCAGGCTAAAAGAATACTTTGTGTATGAAAAGAAATCAATGGACGACGAGATGGAAGCTCTGAACAATGAAAAACAAGCAACCTAGTAATTGGATGAGTATTATACATCTCCACGTCTTACATTGTTCCAAAATTTGAGGTGAAAGAATGCAAGTTTACGTTTCCACGAGTACTCACACTTAGGAATCGCAGTACGAGTCAACTGCCTGAGCCATTTGTATCCTAAATCCGTAGTCCTGCTACACATAGCTGCAAATCAGTAATATGATGATGAAACTACCCTGTCGTCGGTTTACCAGGCTCCACTTCAGCAGCCGTCACCAGACGTCCATCCATCCACGCTGATTTCGATCCACCCAAGCTGTAGAGCTGCTGCAGCTCCTCCTGCGAGAAAGAACACAAGTGTCTAAGGGAAGCCTAGTTTTCGAAGCCCATTCACTGTCGCGCAAGCGCAGAACTCCTTGGAAAGAGCAGAAATCCTTCCCAAGTCCTTCAACTATTAGTATCGCCGAAAAGCAAGGTCCGTGGACAGGCCGCTCGTTTGAGAGAAGAAGCGGCCTGTCCACGGACCTTGGCCGAAAAGCACCCCCCACGCAACTGATAGCTTGGCCTGGTGGTCTATGTGTTGGAAAGCTGATCGACAGGTCCTGGCATCGAACCCTGGACCGTCATTAATTTTACTTTTTTTCAAGATATTTTTCTTTTTTTTTTATGTATATACGCATTAGGAAATTTAATAAAAGTTGTGACCAGGGCACTTGGAGGTTAGGTAAGGTAAGGTTCGGTGTTTTCTTTTTTTATTGTACACGCGACTGGCACAAAGACAGTGTTTCCTCGCGTGCTCGCCCTAGACACAAGTGAAAAACGGCTCTCTTCATCTTCAACCATTTACTGCAGTTTCGTAGATCACCTCTCAGAAGCCATGTAGTCCCATCAGGGCTTCAGCCTTGACTTTATGAATGTCTCTTACCAAATTCTTCTTCATCAACAAAAGCTATTTGTCTCCTAAAGGCAAATTCCTTGCCTATCTTAATCCTGAAGCTGCTAAATTTCTATACATGAAGATAATTTTTTTAAGCTCAAAACATTGCTCTCAGCTCAACCATAGCTCGAAATTATATTACCTTGCAAGGAAATGAACCTTTTACGAAATCCTACGAATAGATCTTTTGATTTTTAAGTCTGAACTTTATGTTATCAAGCTATCAAATGATTACAAGACCCCACATAGCTCTAATTAATACTCAAAACTTCTTTAAGAACTCTAAATTCCAAGGAAACGATAAACTTTCTTGGCATTTTTCAAATTTGTTTGTCACTCCTAGCAGAAGAAAAAAAGGTAGGAAAACTACTCGTGCTTGCGGTAGCACGATGAGGTCCTCATAAGAGTAGCCATCTTGATTTTCTTTCAAAATTCTCCCATCGTGAATATCCTAAGCTGGAAACGGATTCAACATTCCTAATATTCAAATTATTGCTGCTCTGTGATATCTAACTACATTTTCTTTATATTTTCTGAGGGTTTAAGAGCTCGAAATTTCTCTTTTCAATTAAAGGAGTAAAGTCAATCAGAAACTCCAAAATCTACAGACTTCTTATCGAGTGTTTCCAACCGGAATATCAGGGAACTATTGAGTTAGCAGCGAAAGTTGCTGAAGAAAGACACTTCATAAATCGTGTCGACATCTGTCGAAAAGTGGGGAGTGACCCTTAAGTCACTCGGCATCTATCACTTCAAGGGACTGCACAGGAACGCTCATCTGACACTTCAGAGAACCAGTTGTAGGTAAGTAGATCTTCAGTGAAAACAAACAACACAGACATTTGCACACCGTCATCAGTTTCACTCCCACCTGACAGCTTGGCTACAGTACTGCCGTCAGAGGGAAATTTCAGATTGGAAAGAAGATTGTCTGCTTTACCGTTCCGGCAGTGCACGTCTGAAGGAACTCACTCTTGATTTTGTTGGGCTAGTTCTCTACTAGGCTTTAACCTCGCACGAGTAGGTCCCAGAACTGAATTGAATTCATTTAAGGCCTTCAAAAATCTTTGGCTCAGGCCAATTGTCCTTTGAGTTAATATGTTAGAGGTCTTTTATGCAAACACGCTTTATATGGGACTTGAAAGGAGCACAATGAGTGTGTTTATGCAAATGTTGTCCCTTATTCTGCTGTCGGGTTCTGAAAGTCAGCTTTTCGTATTTAACAGAACGCAAGAAGCTAAACGATAGTGATGTTGAAAGTTTTAGTTTTTGTTTTTACTCCAGAACGTTGCAGGCGTTCTCAGGCCACTTGTTCAGACGTTTGTTGTGTAGACGAACTTACTCCCTAGTTTCTTCTAACGAAATTCTTCTTCTCCTTACAAAACATGAAAAAGCGTCAACACCTATAAACACATAGCGGAATTGACCCTTGGAACTGGGGCACAAACTTCCTACGTAATCAACATATAACGTATCACCACTTTTCAAAACTGGAGAACTTTCCATAAAACCATATCGTTTTCCTGTGTGAGCCTTAAATTCCCTACATTTTCTACATGAGACCACGTAGCTAGTCACATCAGCGTAAACTCCTAGCCATGAAAAATAACGTAAAACATTAGCTAAAGTTCCCCTAACTCCTGGGTGGGAAGAAATTAAAATAAGTAGTGGCTGTGGACTAACACTCTATGGGCCGGTTTCACCAACTTCGATTAAATATAGCTTAACCATCCGATAACTAACCGTGCGTTAAATTTTTAACCGTCCGTTAAAATTTTTCCATTTCACCAACGCTAACATTACAAATTTAACAAACCGTTTACAATCGGACCGTTAAGTGAAGAAACTACTTGATTTCTAAATTTCTCATAAGCTAAACGAATTCTGATTGGTAGACTGAAAAGTTGTGTACACCTGACAAATGAACCTCGCAATCCGCAAGCAATAGCTCGCAGGCACTTCGTCGTTTGTTTTTGTGTTTTTATACGCGTGTGTGTGTGTGTGTGTATGTATTCAAATGATCTTCAAATAAATGCCAATAAAATAATATTAAAATTCGTAAACAAGGCAAGAATATTATCCTCTCCCGACTTACGGAAGCAAGTTTAGTATATATATCTTTTCGATACATTAGAGGAATAGAAACAGATGAGTTGAAAAATGTTTCTTATGTATGAATATGTTAATACAGATTGTTTCTACTTTCTCTTACATAGCTAATTGCAGTGCTCAAAAGGTTAAAGCCCTTCATTATAAATACAGACAAGATTAGCCAGTTTTCATTTATTTCATGGATGTAATACTATATGTTAGCTACTTCTGTTGTGTGGCGTTAAATGTACTTCCAATGTTGTTATTTTCATAATTTCGGATGCATGCAAGTATAATGAAATAAAGTCAAGCAACGGGGTGGATCATGGATCAAGTTCAGTTTAGGTCACCCAGCTACTGAGCAATACGTACGCTTTATAACACACATTCCCTTGCAAATGATTTACTTAGACACTTCTGTAAATACCTAGCGGTAGACAGCAACCCATATTCAATTTCGAGAAGCTATACTTAATAATAATTTACATAAATACGTAATCGATTTACTTTACACACAGATATGGTACCACATGGGAAATATCAGTGGCGTCATTTCGTGTGATGAATATCACGTATTTGCTACATAATTAATGGAAAGATATCGAGGGGCGCTAAAAAACGTAGATAGGTTAGGTAAAGCCAGGGTAATTATTTTATCATTATACTTGAAGCACATCACATTTAACAGGAAATACTTGTGTTCAGCTCCAACGCGGAAGTAGCTAATTAATTGCACGTACTTGTTGCAATTTCAGTCTCATACTTTCATGGCCTAAATCTTTCTCCTGTGAATTTTACATTTTTTGGCTTACCTAAATTGAACTTAACCCGGGGCTGGGACACATTATTGAAGGGTGTATGCGTGTTCTTGCACTCACATCATCCTTGTTCCATATTGTTCATTGCACGGATCCGAAGTAATGTCAATATCAATTGCAAGTACATTCAGCGCCGCATAACAGAAATAGCTAAAAGTAAGAAATACTTAATATGAACAGGAATGACTTATTGGCAATAGTTAAAGGAGATATACTCGACGGAAAAGCATTCTTTGTACGTAGTATGAAGAAGTCTTATCGTTATGCTAACTTTTCCTGTTTCCAAGTGAACAATTATAATACACGATCGGTAATGTTCACAATACTTTCTTTTTTACTCCACATCATTTCCCCTCCCAAAATATCTTAAATCGACATTTCTGGCATGTACTACCACTCTCCGAAATAGTTTTGTAAACTATATACAGACACGTATTAGAGAAGAGTATTCTCCTGAAATTATTTAAAAGGAATTATGTTAATCGTTAAGACGATGTGTACAAAGGAGTAGTAAAGCGACTTCGTGCGTTTTTTTTACAAGATTGCCTTTCTTTTGTACGATATATATTAAAAACGATGATGAAGTGCGTAATTTATACCTTACGCCTAAATACGTAGCGCACACGTCTACTTCTCCTGTAAAACCATTCTTTAGAGCGCGTCTTCTTAAGCATACCCATATAGGCCCCTAACATACTCCAACATCATATTTACATTGCCTGCAAAGCAGGCAACATTGGTTTTAGATGTTTTTGATCTTTAATACTATTGAAATGCATTGTGCCAAGTTGTATATTTCATCAAGCAATTCTGTATTTATGCTATCCATTTCTTGTTTCCTGTTGTCAAACTTTCGAGATAGGCAATCACTATCGGACCGTTAAATATTTAATCGACGAAAATCTGATGATTAAAGTTAACGACAGATTTAACAAACCGTTAGCGTTAACCAATGTTGATGAAACGGTCATTTCTCCTAATCAGACGTTAAATGTGCTTAACGGGTTGTTAAATGCTTAACCAGCGTTGGTGAAGCCGGTCGTATGACGCATTGAAAGAGGTAACCAAATAACAACTTTCTTTAAAAGACCACTAGAACTCAAAAGTATCCTAAGGAAAATTTTTGAAACTTTATTGTTAAGTTAGCTTCTCGGAACTTCTGCAGAACATATCTCAAAGTATCATAGTGCTCTTCCGTAGTATCAGTGGCGAAAATTATGTCATCGTAGAACGCTGCAGTTGTATTAAAATATGTCTCGCCTAATACTATCTCCATCAAACGGGCCAACAGAAAATGACTACTTGTATGGCCATATGGTGTTACCAAAAATTCGTATTTTCCGAAGGGTGTAATGAACGCAGTGTACTTTCTAGACTCTTTGTCTAAGGCAAAAGAAAAAAGCCTCCTTTACGTCACTCTTAGAGTATATTCTTTTACTACCCATGAATGCGAGGATGTCATCTATGTCCGGAAGACGGACAGACTGAGGGACTGTCCTGATGTTCAGTGTGCGCAGATCCGCTATTAATTTAAATTGACCATCTTTTTTCCTGTGTAGAATAGGAGCACACACATAAGGTGAATTACTTTTAGCAATTATGCCTTTTTTCCATATCTGCCAAGAGAGATTTCATGATCTTTCTTTTCTCCTGGTAAGGGGCCTAATTCGAGAAGAGTACGGGCGTTTATCTGATATCTCAATATGGTGTTCGATCACGTTTGTAATCTTATGTTCCTCAGAAAAAACATCTTCATAAGACAAAAGCAATTCCCAAAACTTATATCTCCATTCCTCATTAAATACTGAATTTCTTAATTGACTTGCAAAAATACTCTTAAGAGATGGAGCGGAATTCTCTTTCAAACAAAGAACATCTTTATTCTCATTGACTGGCTCATCAGCTAATTCAAAATTATATAATTCGGCATCTCTCTCAAATTCAAACCTAATGGAATCATCAAAATCATGAAACCAGGTTCCCTCTCTAATATTCAGAACGATACCTGTAGCAGCTAAAAACGTTCTATCTCCAATCAAATCTCGCAATAAGTTATCCATAACAATAAATTTCAGACGTACGGAATAATCCATGTATTTAACAACAGCGATAATTTCACCTTCAGGTATGGCAACACTGCTAGCCGTATTTATACGTAACGAGCATTTCCGCATGACTGCTCCATTTTCTAACCATAAAGAAGCTAAAGACTTAGATACGACGTTACAACTAGCTCCGGAATCCAACAACAATAGAGAATGAAATCCAAAAATACTACATCTCATAAGAGGGGTTCTCGGGTCAATCTTCGCGGTGCCCCTTTGTGCTAATACCCCCCTGGACTGTACCAGTTTTTTGGCTCGGATACATACGGATTTCAGTCTTCTGTCTACCTCTAAAATAAGTCCGTTTCCTGTATTGTCTACTACGCTGTTTTTCGCTATTAGTGGACTCACTACCTGTGTTTACTTTAATACTATTATTAGCATAGTCCGTAAACAATTTACGAACTTCTTCTCTTCGACCTTTAGGTAATTCTTTTACTGGCAAAGGAGAGTGTACATTCTTTTCAAACTTAATATTTCTCCTTTTATAAGGATGGTCAAACGTGTACTTTATGCCTTCAGAATTGAAAGACCAAGAGTTTTCCACTATATGAATGGACAAGTCAGATTCTTTTAAAAACGGACGGCCAAGTACAATATCATGATGCAAGCCTTCTAGCAACAAAAAATGGGTGGGAACTTTCCTTCCTCTAATGTAAATATTAAGATCCATTGATCCTACAGCGGTCGTTTCTCCTTTAGCAAGAATGAGATCAACTTTCCCCTTCCTAATTGGCACGCCTCTTTTACTCAAAAGTCTTCCTAAACTATAACTCAATAAATTTGTTGAGGACCCACAGTCCAAAAATCCATTTCTTTTCAGTCCTCGTAATTTTACTGCTACAAGTGGGTCAAGAATCTCATCACCCTTTCTTTTTTCTGTCCTACTGTGGAAGTTTCATGGGGTCTATTTTAACGCAACCTTATCCTGCATTGTGAACTATAGTGACCTATTTTAGAACATCTGTAACATACAATAGTCTTAGAGGGTGTCCTTCCCGCTGGTTTGTCAAACTGGGATTTACTACTTCCTGACCTTCTGAAAAATGCGGAATCGAGAGAAGAGGGGAGGGTTTTTACAACTTGCTCTTTTTCATTCGCCCCCTGCAGAGCGGCTAAAGGGTTCGTTGTCCTTTGTCTGTCACCAAGACCTTGAGCGTAAAGTACGTTGTCTAACAAATGCTTTTGTATCTGTAAACTTACGGTTTCCATCTCTCTCAGCGAGGAGAATGTTTTGTCAAAAAGAAAAGCTCTATATTCTGGGTTTACACGCTGTAAAACAAAATTAACTTTTTCCTGCTCAGCAACCTTATTTTGCAGTCTGTCATAAATCTTACTCACTCGGCGAATGAATGCTGCCATAGATTCCGCCCTATTCTGGAAACTATTTTGTAACATTTGTTTCAACTCGACTTCATAATTAATAGAAAAATATTCCTGAAGGAAAAGATTCTTAAATCTAGAAAATGAATTTATAGCGTCCCGTTTAAAATTCCACCAGTCCCGCGCCTGATTTCTCAAACAACGTGGCAAAACGTACTTCAAGATCTGTTCTTCTGTAAAATTACGTTCTTTACATAGTAATGTAATAGACTCAATGAAATCAAAGGCATCCTCGGTCTCTGGATTTCCGTAAAAGAATGGTAATTCACTCTTGAATTCTGCTAAAAACTTTGTAAGCGATTCATCCTGACCTGAGTTATTAGCGTGACCATTAGCTTGAGTGGTATTTTCTATATCCTGTGCTCGCGAAACATTTTGCTCTGTGGCAGCTACTTACAAAAGTCTTATCTTTTCAAGCAAAATTTCGTTAGAGAATTCGCAATTCTCGTCTAGGCCTAGCGCCTGACAAATAAGATCTCGCTGGATTAGATTCGCCATGCCGTTAATTTCCCGCCGAGACCTCAGTTTCATGTAATCTAAAAATGCAGCAAAAAAAATCTGAAAAATTCTCTCTCTCACTCGTTTTCTTTTTTTTTCCCACAAAAATAATCCCGATTTTAGTTCCAATGGACGGTGCCAAATTTAAGTCCCAATGGAGTGCGCCAAATTTATATGTTGTGTAGACGAACTTACTCCCTAGCTTGAGGTAGCATCTCGGCGTGTGGGTCTTTCCCCTGGCTCACTCTCCGACTCGAGGAATAATCCTGCCAAGGTTTGAGAATATAATCTTGAAGAGTGACGTCCCTCGACGATCACTTCGCTTCAAAGGGGTAATGTCCTTGGATTGACACAAGGACATCGCAAACCAAAATTATTTACTTAGGATTCCAATAACCTTAATATTTCTTGTAGCAGAGTGATTTCGGGCACCAGTCAATCAATATATATATATACAACTTTCTACCCCTGTGAAGTGCTTCTCCCCACACCACAACTTAATATAAATCAACCTAACGACCAAATAAGTAACTTCTTATAAAGGTTCGAGTAAAATGCATATGACGAAATCGGGATTTCCAGATTGAGAGAATAATTAAGGCTGCAAAAATAACTCAATAACAAAAAATATATCTTACACTGGAACATAACTAAACTTAGAGGTCTTAGGCAGGCTTGTTACACAGAAATCAAATTCTCTTTCCAAGTAAAAGAAATGAATTTATTTTCGTGCTATTTACGTATTGTTCTTTTCTCTCTAACTTGTCATCGAAAGCTCTAATGGAGAAGAAATTTGTCTCTATTGGAAAAACTTGCTGTATAATCTTTATGAAAAATCTCCCCCAATAGAAAATACTAAATCGCGAGAAGCCGAAGTTAGGACGAACAGTCCTATTTATGTATCGGGCTATCCTGGGACCCAGAAATCCACAGGCAATATCAAAAAGAGGTCAGAGACCCCTGTAATCTTTAGGAGATTCTAAACCAAGACCGAGCAGGCCTCAGTCCCCTAATCCTGGACTGTAATAAAACAAATAACGCTTGGATCTGGTACCGTTTTCAGCCTACTCGTACTAAAAGAGAAAAAAAGTTGCTTTGGCCCATCTACCGCCGAAAGCCTACTGGTAGCACGAGCAGAACTGAAAAGGTACAATCAGATTCATAGCAAAAAACTTGATAGCCACAAAAAACAGGCTCAAATCTAGATAAACTCATAAAAAAACTTCTTGTTAATCATCTCTTTTTAAGCAATTTGAAATTCTCTTCTGAGCTAAAGAAAAATAATACGTTGAGTTCTCTAATAATCTTGCTTTTTACTTCTTTGTCTTAAGAAAAATTTGTCTTGGTTTCAGGGGGTGAATTAATTTACTTACACCCTTGATATAGGATGAACAGTCAAATATCAGCAAATAACAACAAAGGCCAATGGGTGGATTTGGATGTACAATAGCACTGAAAGACCGAATAAGCCTCCAGAGCTCCCGTTCCTGAATGATATCACTAGACAAAGGAATTATTCTCGAGTTTTTCAATTAATAATCGCATGACTTTCGTAAAAATATAGTTAATAATTAATTATCCTCTCCTCTTTTTCTGTTGTTTCCCGGGGGAAGTGATCAGGCCATTAGGGAATGAGAAACAGTTAACATGACACCCTGGATAAAGGACGAATAGTCCAATATCAGCAAATATGAAATGACATTGGGTGGGTTTAGTCAAATCAATAGTACCGAGGTGACCGGATAGGCTCCCAGTACTCCCTTCCCTGAATTAATGGACCAGTTACAATATTCATCCTTGATTCGCTTTGTGAATTCATGAGAAAAAATAATGAATGAAATTTTCGTAAATGCTTCCACAGAGTGAAAAGAAAAATATCGATCTCGATCTTCCCGAAGTTTGAACAAAAATTGATTGAAAAGTTATCCCGTAATTCAATAGTTGTTGAAATTGGGGTCGTCGCGCTTATTTTCGGGGAATAAAAACTTTTGAACTTGTGAGCCCTTCAAAAAACTTAAATTATACATCTCAGTACACATTTATATCTACCCGGACCGCATAGTTATACTGAAGACATCTCTCGCTCCTGGCTCATCTGGAGGCTACCAGACTGTTTCCCTTTCAGAGCCGCGACATGGAAGTGATCTGCTCTGAAAACCAAGTTCAATAATCGGAGACGACGGACTGACTGACCGACCACGTTCGACTGACTGTTAGACTGACCACACGTGGGAACTCTCTATGCGTATATATATGTGCGTCGATTTCTCCCATTCCTGGCTCTCAACAAAGACCCTGCTTGGTCAATATTCCGCCGGACGTAATGGGTAAAGAAGAGAGGAACTAAAAGTCTTTCCGACAGCAAAAAAAAAACGAACAAAAACGCTGAACATGGAAAATGAGGGAACGCATCAATACCAATAGCGACGACTGTCTTCTTTACTTGGACTTTCTCTTAAGCAAAAAAAAAAAAAAAAAAAAGAAAGAAAGAATATATGTGCTTTAGAAAAAAAAACTCCTAGCAAGAGTTCCTCTAGAGCTGAAATGAACAGAGATAAAAATTGCATACATACATTCAGTTACATACATAGATATTAAAAAATGTTACATAAGATATAAAGCAATAACCTTGAATCTAAATACCTGATCTTATTTCCTAATTTTAGTACCTGAATTCTTAATTCTTATTTCCTAAGTACCTGGCCAGGTTTTTCTTACTATATATATACACAGAAGAAATTTATATACAAAATGTTCAAAAAATAAATAACACAATTCATAATTTGAATAATTAATAATTGAAAAAAAAATACGAGTTCTGGAGTATTTACTTCAGAACACGTTTCCATATTTCTCGTGCGCAAAACGGACTGGCAAAACTACCATACTGGCAAAACATTTCACAGAGCCAGTGAAATGTTTTCTTCACTGGTCCTACAAAAATCTTACTGGCCCCTTTTTCAGATTAGTAAATAATTGTAATCAGCTTATCTTTTTAGTCCACTTTATGATATTCATTTGGGCTACAGGCCTATATTGGAAACGAAATAAGAAAGAATAATTATGACCATGTAAAAACTCTATGTCAAAGCAAACAAGATCATGCTTAACAAATATGAATGTCTCTGAATTATGACGCTTACCTTGTTTTTATTACACTAAATAATTATCTTCTTCGGAAGAATCTGCTGGGACTCTGGGTCCGTTGGGAGAAATATTAGGGCGTCTGACTCTTTCTCCTTTGTCTATAGAGAAGGACACTACCGGAGCAACGTCATAATTACACAATATGGATTCAGTGATAAGACGTTGCGTACGGGCATCTGCGGCAGAGGTGGTGGGTGATCAACTGATATGTTAGTTCCTATCATTATACGATTTCACGATTATTTTTTTTTGTTTGTTTTGGAAAACAAAAAGAAAGCACTACGATAAAACATTAAATACAGCCAACAGGTGTGTTTATTAATACATTGGAACTTTGGAAAGTTATCGAAATACTAAGCTATACTGTGAAATTTATAGCGTTGCGTTTAATGAAGAAAAGTGACAACATAAAACTTTAAACTGTTAGAAAAATGTATCAGAAGACGTCAAGAGAAAGATATGTACAAGAAATCTTTGAACATGGTTTTCAAGTACCTGACGAGACGAAAGAAACTTATTTCGAAGGCGTATTATAGCTGTTGGACGGCTTGCTGAGGGGTTAAGGCCTTCAATAGTTGGCTGGAAGGTACCAAGTTCAAATTTCCCCGAGTTTATTTTTTTTTTCATTCATAAAATCTTTTTTACATTTTCAACGTTTTATTGGGTCGCTTTTGTGTTCAAAAGATGAAAACTTTATTTGAATAGATGGACATTCACTTCTAAATATATGTCTACGTTCCCATTGAAATGGACTATCATCAATCCCACCTTTTGACAGTGGAAATTTCTCATCTATTCCCCGACGAAAATCCACTCTAAAATTCTTTCCGCTCAAATCGAGCGGTATTTTCCTCTTTTGATTTAGTGTATAAATTGTGTTAATCCAAAGCTTCAACAACGAACAAATTAAAATTGTCGTGGGTGGCAAAATTCAAGATGACATACTATTTAGTGACCTTGTTCATAGTGGTGTGGGGAAAGAGTTCCATGTTTTCTTCCAAAGACATACTTGTTAGTTAATTCATCAGAGCAATTCCATAACCGATGTGGTAATGACGAAAATAGTAATCATCGAATAACTAAGGAGGCTGGGAACCTGTCTAGAGATATTGTAAATGAAATCTCACTGCTAAAATTACCTAATTTCAAGAAAACAATCAAACTTCGTGGAGTTTCGGAAATTTATTTGTCGCTTCTGGCATAAGAAAAAAGTTACATGATTTGCCTTTAGTGATTTCTTTATTATTGTCTATTCTAATAGAAATAAACTAATGGGCAGAATTGCCGATTCTTGTTAAGGTACTACTACATGCATACATTAAATTCATTCGTGTATTCTAAAATAATAAAATTTGCAATCCATATTAAAAATCACAAAAATCATTATCTTTTCAACAACAACAACAAAAAAACAGATAAAGAATTTATTGTTGAAATATGAAATAACAGTTATTCCATCTATTTTACGGAAGAATAATTAAGAATACACTGCAAAAAATAGCTGTGTTAATTCAACACAATGCGGTGTCCCAGCGTGACTACCACTTTTGTGTGTTAAATCAACACAACACACGGTGTTGATTTCTGTACTGTGAAAAAAAGAAGTTACGGCTGCAATGAAATTTGAACACGAGTTACTCTATTAGAAGTCGAGCGTCCTACCGACTTAACTAAATCGCCAGACAGAAAAGGCACTAGATGCGAACGATATTTAGTGAACAACATTTGAATTAAACGACTACACTATAGATTTAAACAGTGTATGGATTCAAATATATGTTGCTGAACCCCCGAAACAAACTAAGTTACTTGCATGACTTATCTCATGGTTTCATCACTTCCTATTTGTCAACTGAGCACCAGAATTTACATTCATTGAGAATATTCTATTTCTATGAAAGAGAGCAAGATGGCGACAGCCAAACACTTGAGCAGCATTACTGCTCTCTTGTTGTAACAACATGTCAAATGTTGCGCTTGCTTTCATAGAAGTGGAACATATTCTCAATAAATGGGGATTGTGATCCCTAATTGACCAATGGAAAAGTGACTAAATCATGACATAAGTCGTGAGAGTAACTTTGTTTGTGTTTGGGGTCCAGCAATATTTTTTTTAAACTCTATATTGTTTCAATCTAGTGCTTTTTCTATCTGACGATTTAGCGAAGTCGGTAAGACGCTGGACTTCTAACTGAGTTAACCATGTTCAAATCTATCTGCAGCCGTAACTTTTATTTTCTCCCAGTACCGGAATCAACACCGTGTGTTGTGTTGATTTAACACACAAAAGTGGTAGTCACGCTGGGACACCGCATTGTGTTGAATTAACACAGCTATTTTTTACTGTGTATATTTATTAGTAAGATAGTCACATAAAACATAAAACAAGAAAATTAAGAATTTCAATGTTATTTACACAAACACGAGTGAATAATTTGCGAATATTACTTGAGGTCTGTTACAAGGAAGAGCTAGATTTTGTATCTCAGTTCCATTGTTTTTTTTTAAAAAAAGTGCATACCTACAATATAAAGTAAAATCAATGTTTTATCATTTCTTTATTGTTTTTACATTTTTTTTACACGATATGTCCTGATAAGCATGTTTCTGATTAGAAAGCTAATTTATCAGGAAACGTATTCAATATATATCGAGGAAAGTGACTATGTTGCTTCTAGCTCGGTTGGATCAAGCATAATGTTAAAATTTAGTCCACACAGGTTTCACCCTTGCTTCCTCAATATTTTTCTAGTTCCTACGCTTCCACAATCGTGTATTGGATAGTCGTGTTAGTATGAAGATGTGTACAAAATGTCTTCAAATAGTAATCAGAGATGACAAAATATCGTAGTGTGCAAAGGTTGAGTCATTTAGAGGGGGCAAGAATTGTAGTTTTTCCTACAGTAAGGTTTGGAAGAAGGATGAATCGCATAAACTTTGTAAGAAAAGATATACCATATATAATACACAGTGTCCTTCTACTGTTGAATGTTAATATGGGAAGTAAAGAAATTTCTTTGTCACACTTTTTCACTTCAAATGAAATTGACCGATCTTTTTACTTGCAATTTAACTTAAAATGGAATGCATATTTTGACGAAATTAAAATAACATACTTTCAAATCCCGTTTTTGTTTGGTTATCATGCGAAAACAATTCTTTTTATATTCACACAACTTTGTTTAAAGTACTTGAGTGACTTTCTGCAATGACTCATTCATTGATCGTATGCTACTTAAGTTAATCGAACACCAGATCATACGAAAAGAGGCTTTTGACATTCACCACACTCCCTTTTCTGAACGAACGCAGACATACGGAAAGAAAAAAAACAGCCAACGATCTGCATGTTCAGATTATGGGTTTTGTCAGATTGTGGATTTGTATCGATAAAAGATGGTTTCGTAGAGAAAAATTATTCAAACACTGTACGTTCTATTGAGCGACTAATTCTCTTGCCCAATATGAAAGCAGAATTGAGGGGTTCGGGTGCGAAAAAATTGATAACCCTCAAATTTGGCAAATCCGCAGTATTCAAACCATCATGATATTCAAGAACGGTGGAACTTTCTGTGAACTGGTAGTTTCTGAAACTTCTCAATAGATAGTTCATAACAAGTAAATGCAGATTTTTCAGACGAGTTCCTACATCAAGCATAAAATGTTGGGTTTTGAGGGTTATCAACATACACGCCAGTGCATGAGCCAAGTTCTTCACGTCAGAAAACGTCAGCACTGCCAGAAGCATGTTATACAGGAAGAAGAGTTTATTGCGAAATCAGCGATTTTGAGGTTCTGTAAGAAAAAAGATGTTAAAAATTGAAATATGAAATTTCGAAGTATGACGGTATATCATCACTAGTAGATTACAAAATATCTGCAAAGACATCATTTTGAATCCAAAATGGCTGACTTCATAATCCATTTTCCAGACCGTTTGAACTAGAGATACGAAATTTGGCTTAAAGGTGTATTAACAAGAGTAGTTTAGGAATAATTAACATGTTTGGAAAAGTTGTTAACTTGGATCAAAATGGCCGCACAAAAACTTTTTCCACACCATTCGAGCTATAGAAACGAAATTTGGTATGAAGGTGTACCATCACAAAAATGTTTCAATAAATCGATCAAACCACCGCTATGAGGATGCAGCCCCCGAGGGGATATGGAAAAGGTCTGCACAGCATGGGACGCTGTCCCCAGAAAGTCTGATCACAATAAAGGGGGCGTAGCCCTAAAAATTTGAAGTTGGGGCCCACACGGAATTCTGGGGCAGCACACCCAGCAAGGCGAACCCAGTATACGTATATATACACGTATAAAAAGCTGTGAAATCCGAGCAAAACACACCAGATGATGTTCGAGCCTTAGGGTTGGTGCTGGTGGATTTTAGGGCCGCCAACAGGAAGCAAATTTGCTATAGAGGTGTATCATCACAAGTAGGTTACAATAAATATGGCAAAGCTTCCCTATGTTTCAATAAATATCTCATTCCCACGGGTGGTGGGTATGGGGAAAGATCTGCAACATGGAAGCATAGTGTCCTGGAGAGTGGTTACGATAAAGGGGCGTAAGTACCCAAAAACTCGAAGTTGGGGACGCAGCCAGCTACGGGGGGTGAGGACCTAAACGAGGCCGAAGGAGCGAGTATATATATTATACACGTACAAAAAGCTGTGAAATCCGAACAAAAACACCAGAGGTGCAAAAAGTGGAGCCAAGTTCTTTAGCCCTAAAAAGGTGTGAAATGGGAGACGGATGAGCCAAGTTCCTTGGTGACAGCATGTAACAGGAACAAAGGAACTTGGCGCGAGGTGGCAAGGTTCATGATCCTCAAGCTATAAGGATCCTAAAACCCACTACGTCCACCGCCCCCAACCCTAAGGCTGTTGCCAGCTCGCGCCAAGTTCCTTTGTTCCTGTTACATGTTGTCACCAAGGAACTTGGCTCATCCGTCTCCCATTTCACACCTTTTTAGGGCAAAAGAACTTGGCTCCACTTTTTGCACCTCTGGTGTTTTTGTTCGGGTCACGTTTTCTCCTACATCCTTCAAATTCGTTTTGGCGAAATTTTTGCAGCGTACAGCACTTTTTTTAGATTGAGCGTGGCACACTTGCCGTAATGCGAGAGCGTCACATCCTGACCTAACTTGTGTAATGATTTGCACATATTCTATTCTGATGAGAAACAAGCTTCAAATACTTTTCGTTTAGAATTTAGCTCTAATTCATCATATAAAAACAATTTACTTTTTCACCAAATATGCTGCAGTGTACTGAATTGAATTTTATTTAAGGCAATTTTTGCTTAGGCTGAGTGGATGATGGAGAGTTGGTAGCATCAGGGATTCCGCCAGGACTTTCAGTTTGGGGGATTTCAAGGCAAAATTGGGAAGGCGTAAGTGCATGTGCACAATTTCTATAGATTTTTGACAGTAAAAGTTTTAAAGTTAGGGGGTGCTCTCTAGGATTTGTGGGGAACACACCCACAGGCGATTCTGGCAGAATCACTGGGTTACATGAAGAAAGTGGGAGGAAACGGGATAACTCCAAGGAAACGCACGCATACAATGTTTCACGAGCACGAAGCCCACATTTCAGGAGCTGGGATCGAATCGTGGACCCCAGGCACCAGAAGTGAGCCCTGAACCACTGAAACACTTCAGCATGTCCTGCACTGTATGTGGAAATGTGGAATGTCACACATACTTACATGATTATGCAGTCGGTTTTCCACTTGTTTGTGTCAATGTAGAAAAGAAGGAAGTTTAACGTACGATTTTAGAAATAAGTGGATTCCTAAAATTTTAGGAATTTTTAAATAACCGGACAACAGATAATTCCAAGAATCGAGTGCACTAGTTTTAAATAATCCAGGGTACGTTTCACTGTTTACTACCAGGGTTGCTATATTCGTGGATTCTTCCTTGAATTCCTTCAGCGTTCTCATATTTCATTCTACAAAATGTTCTGGATGTAAATGAATAATCCATTACGATTTTAAAAATTTCACTCGTCTGGTAATAAAGTGGCTGTATCCTCGGCGATAAGTATTAAGTTCTGATGTATGCAAGTATAAGTCACATTGTGTGAACTTTCGAACATTGCTTGTCTTCTTCCAGACACGTTTACCAATAAAAATGAGTGTAGTTTCCTTCCAACGTGATACATAGATGTCTCTCCGATCGTTAGGCAAACCACTTATTTGATTATACTTTTCTCTATCTTTTAGTATTAAGATAATCTAAAGGTAATTAGGAAATTACTTAAAATTTTAAACGTATTTATTGAATTGATACATCTGTTCTTGCTTTTTATCGAGTACATTGAAATACTTAATTTATCACGAAAATATCTTTAAAAGAACCCACTATATACTCTCGTCTGTTATTAATTATTGCATTCCAACCTTGCATTCCAACATGGAAAATCTCTTAATTTAATTCCTGAATTTTTGATTGTGGAAAAATAAATCTTCCAGCTTTTCGTTATCTGACAATGTGCAGGATACTCCACCCCAACTTGTTGATCTGACATACATGTACAATAATGATATCGGACAAATAACTTTTGCTTTCAATCCATGTCCGTGAAAAGTAATTTGTTTTGTAATTGAACTTTGAAATTATATATGGCCTTTTTGCATCTTTAACTCAGGCTAAGGTGGAGTAGTAGATAGGGGATGGGAAAATATCAGGCATGGCCTTATTTAAGGTACCATCCGAGTATTCGCCTAGTGAAATTAAGGTAAACCTCTGTCAGGATAGTCGGCCTCGGGGCTTGAACTCGCATTTCTACCCATTGGCTATTCGAAATCTGTGAAGCTACCACCTGAAACAGGAAGCTGGGTAATATATATATAATAATAATAATAAATCACAGCCATATTCAATCCACTAGTGGATGAGGCCTCTCCCCGAAGGGAGGAGTTGGTCTACTGCTCCCACGCTGACCAGACGGGTTGGGAGAGGAGAGCAGAAGCTCTCACTGTGATCGCCACTGTCTTTTATTCACAGCAGCTCCCCAATTGTCCTCACGATGCTGGGTCAACACCGAAATATTTGAGCCCCCATCTATATATATATATATATATATATATATACGATTACCGTCTTATTCTCCTTGTTCATATTGCATTTTAGTGCCTAGACATAATCATTTGAAACACACGACTCGAATATAAGACGCTTCCTACTTTTTTGGGAATAAAAGGATTTCATTTTCGGGTAAATACTGTACTTGAAAGAAACCAGCATGAATTATTTATTGTTCAGTCAATCTTCATTCAGATGACAGAGAGACACGGCTCTCAAACTTATTTATTTCTAAATATTTAAAGTAAGATGAACGACAGAAATAAAAGTCCAGGGGAAAGACTATCTTTCACAAAAAAGTAAAACTGAGTATCGCCAATCAAACTCAGAACGCTATTAAGCTAAATTGGATTTAAAATGTAACATTCTTCTATCAATTTCCATTTTTCAGTTTTTATTAAATTGCATATTAGCTGAACTTTCCGTGAGAACGGTCAATTTCGACTTGAACTATAATTTTCCCCTTGGATTAGAATTTTTGAGCTGCTGCTTTTTTTCTTTTAAATAACATCTTTCACATTCATAGCACAATTTGTTTGGATAGCCTGTGAACGTTTGAGTCCTCTGGAACCATATGATTTTCGAACGGTCATTTTCTTTCGTTCACGCACTAAATCAAAGAGGGGAATTCTGTTCGAATTGATCGGAATATTTCATCTTGCGAGAGCGGAAAGAGGTAGCACTTTCTTAGAGCTAATTTTTACGTTTGTAGCAGAGAAAAGATGACAAATTTTCGCTAGAAAAATAGATTGAATCTATGATAGTATTTTTCGATGGGAACGTGAATTTTATAGATGAATTTCCATCTATTCAGATAGAATTGTCATCTTGTGAACACGAAAACAACACAATAAAATGCTGAAAATGTAAAAAGAAGTTAAAGAGTGCAGGAAAAGAAACTTGGTGGATTTTAAATCTGCTACCTCTCGGCCGAGCCATCTTCTTCCAAGCCAGCCAATGCAAGAAAAAGCATTCGAAATAGTTTATTTAGTTTCCTCAGCTTCTTGACAACAGCATTAAAATATTTCTTGCATATAATATAAATATCTTATATTACTCTTGCCATCTTCTGGTACGTTTCTGTCACTAAGAAAAGAAATAAAGTAATCTGTCGTAATTTTTAACTAAATGCGATCAATTTCACCGTAGGGCTTCGTCTTTCAATAACCTTCGCGGTAACAACTGGCGAAAAATAAACTTGACTAACTAACTAACTAACTAACTAACTCTATGGCTTATGGAACTCGCAAGTTCATCGCCGCAGTAACAAACGTTCGCCATTGGATTCTATCCTGGGCAGTATCAAGCCAGTTTTCATCACGAACACCTACTTCTCGAAGATCTCTTCTAATATTGTCCTCCCAACGACGTCTCGGTCTTCCCAATGGCCTCTTTCCATCGGGCCTTCCAACCAGGATAGAATATAATCTTCGTTTTTCCCCCATCCGAGCTACATGCCCTGCCCATCTTAGTCGTCTCGATTTCATTATTTTTACAACATCTGGTGAATCGTACAGTCCGTGGAGTTCTTCATTATGCAGTCTCCTCCAGTCTCCAGTCATCTCGTCCCGTTTCGGACCATATATCTTTCTCAAAACCTTATTTTCAAATACACGTAATTTATGTTCATCTGCTAGGGTCGTACTCCAACTTTCGCAACCGTAAAGTATTACCGGCAGAATAACCGTTCTGTATATTTTTAATTTCAATTTCCTTGATATTAATCGCGATGTTAGAAGTTTTTGGACTGAGTAGAAACATGCGTTCCCCGATACTAAGCGACTTTTTATTTCTTCCGTGACCTCATTTTTGCTTGTTACGTATGCTCCCAAATATTTAAATTTGTTTACTTTCTCTATGACCTCATCCCTAATTCTTATGTTTTCAATTCCTTCATTCCCTGTGCTTCGGCTTGTTATCATGTATTTTGTTTTATCTATGTTTACCTGTAGACCTATCTCATCGCACGCTGCTACTAAGACATCGGTGTTGCTTTGTAGTGCATCTATATCGTCCCCTATTAAATCTACATCATCCGCGTATACAAACAGTTGATTCAAACCATTCAGTGATAGTCCCTTTTTGTCCCCTTTAATTTTTAAAATCGCATATTCTAACGCGAAGTTAAACAGTAATGGTGACAAGGCATCGCCTTGTTTCAATCCGTTGCGAATCTTGAAACTATCTGACATATTATTACCTATCCGTACTCTGCTTATGGGGTCGCTGAGACACATCTTCACTAGTTGGACCAATTTTTTCGGAATTCCAAATCGTATCAGGATACTGTATAACTTTTCCCTTTTGATAGAATCATATGCTTTCTTAAAATCAATGAATAGCTGATGAACCGTCCCATTGTATTCCCATTTCTTCTCCAAAATTTGTCTCAAAGCAAAAATCTGGTCCAACGTGGATCTATTTCTTCTAAATCCACATTGGTGATCTCCAATTATTTCATCTACGTATACATTTAGGCGTGTTAACAGAATATTACTTAATACCTTGTAACAAGTTGGAAGTAACGAGATTCCGCGGTAATTATTGCATTCCGACTTATCGCCTTTTTTGTAAATCGGAACAATTATTGATGTTTTCCATTCCTTTGGGAGCTCCTCCTTTCTCCATATAGCACTTATCAATTTATGTAGTTCCTTGATTAGTGCCGTTCCTCCTGTTTTAATTAATTCGGCTGGAATATTGTCTATTCCTGGTGATTTGAAATTTTTTAATTTCTTAACCGACATTTCGATCTCGATCTCGCTAGGTTCGGGAATCCACGGTTCTGCGGTATGGATTTCAAATTCCTCTGTTTGTTCCCCGCTGTGTACATTAAGAAGTTTGTCGAAATAACTTTTCCACACATCGATAATTTTAGTCGGATCCGCCTGAAGATCTCCACGTTCATTTCTAATCATTCCTAACCTCGGCTGGTAACCTTTTCTTAACGAGTTTACCCCTTTGTATAGATCTCGTATGTTATTTGTCTTCCCGTTTTCCTCAATCTCCTGAATCTTCTGCGTCAGATATTCTCGCTTTTTGTTTCTGAACCCTAGTGTGGCGTTTCGTTTCGCGTTACTGTAGTGGTTGGTATTTGCTTCGCTTTTATTACTTAGCCATCGTTGCCTTGCTTGTTTTCGTTCCTCATGAAGTTTAATGCATTCTTCATCAAACCAAGGTTTGTTTTTCTGTTGTTTCTTCTCACCTACGCGTTCCTTCGCTGCGCTCTTAATTGTTTCACGAATTGCCTCCCACATCTTACTTACATCAATTTCATTATTAATATCATTATTATTACTCGAGTCGGCTAGGATTTCGAACCTATTTGAGAGTTCGAGTTGGTAATCTGCTCTTATGGTCGGATTATTTAATAGTTTCACTTCGAATTTCAGTTGTTTTGATCCCTTGCTTTCTCTGTTCGCGATGCATAACTTTTCCCTTACTTTTGTGATCACTAATTGATGGTCGGTGTCACCTTCCGCTCCTCTGTACGACCTAACGTCCATTATGTTGGTGTGTCTTCGTCTGTCTACTAATACGTGATCGATCTGGTTGAGAGTTTTGCCGTCCGGAGATACCCATGTGTATTTGTGTATGTCTTTGTGTTCAAAGTACGTGCTCTTTACCAGTAAGTTTTTCGAAATCGCGAAAGTTATCAGTCTTTCTCCATTGTTGTTGGTCTTTTCGTGAAGACTGTATTTGCCTATAGTAGGTCTATATTTTTCTTCCCTCCCTACCTTTGCATTGAAATCACCCAACACAATTTTCGAATTATACTTCGGTAATCGGTCAAACAATCTTTCTAGCTCATCGTAGAATATATCTTTGTCGTTATCAGTAGCCACCTCGGTCGGAGCATAGACGTTTAATAAAACCGTGTTACCCCATCGAGTACGTATCGTAACGTACGATAGTCTTTCGTTTACGAACTCTATATTCTGAACCGCCTGAAGGATACTATTCTTAATGAGGAACCCTGTTCCGAAATCGTGAGACTGTGCTCCCCCGTAGTAGAAAGTGTACTTGCCCTGTGGGATGCTATCTTGACCCTCCCACCGAACTTCTTGTATCGCTAATATGTCTAGCTCGTACTTCTCGGTCTCGCGTACCGCCACCTGAAGAGCGCCCGTTTGGTATAATGTTCGTACGTTCCACGTTCCTATTCTAAGGTCTTTCTTAATCCTGTTCATAGAGCCCCCTGAAGCAGTCTCAGCCCGGAGATCCGAATGAGGGACTAGTTTACCTCCGGAATATTTTACCCCAGGAGAATCCATGAACCATCTGTTACTGTTTCTTGACATGTTTTAGCGGTGTAGAGTTGTCAGCTCTACGACCTCGCAGTAAAGGTAGACATTCAAGATGTCGCCCTCTGTCCATCTCTGAGCCTTGCCGATGTCACTCATCTTCAGCCTCAGAGTGGTAATGGTGATGCTGCTTCCCCCCACCATGATATTTTTGTTCGGGGTTATCTTCACCTAGCCTTTGTAGATCCCTCTACTAACTGCAAGGCAGCAGTACTGGTTTTGGTCCGCCCCGGAATATTTCCGGTACCCACCATATCTGGTCGGCATTCCCCTATCCGCCACCTGGGGAGGCGCCTGGTGGAAGACCAGTAACTCCAATAACCTTCGCGGTAACAACTGGCGAAAAATAAACTTGACTAGTCACTAAAATGCATTGTGAACATCTCTGATAAGATAAGAAATAGTTCTTTCAAGTTCCGATAACAAGTTACCTCGTAAAGCGTTGCAAATATATATTTTAAAAAATTAAATCACTCTCTCATCGAAAGGAGAGTGAAAATTCCCCCCTCCTTTTGAGATAGTGTGTACAATTCGTCGCTGGTATAACCAAAAGGCGTATCTAAAAAAAAATCACCTGTGTGAAGTTAGCATAGAGTTTGTCAACTTCAATTCCAAAGTCACAGTTTACTAGGCCCAGCACCTCTTGAAGATCTTTAAGGATCAGTGTTGCAAACTTGTTTTCGTTAATGGGAGTAACAAAACTAAACTTTTGGTAGTTGTATTAAGAGGGTTACTTTCACTGACCCGATCCGACCCTATTGACCCGGTCTGGGAACTATAATGAACTGAGAATTTATTTATGGTTTTCATCGTGCTCTAGGCGTAATATTTGTGGTCTCGGTCACCCCTGAAAGAAACACGGTTCAAATGCAAGGAAATAAAGAAAAAAACTCTGCTTTACCCTCCTGGTCACAAGACTTGACCCGGTACGAAGCTTGACTAGAATGACCTGATTGAACCGGTGACCCTGGTTGTATTACATGTACTACACACATTATTTTTGTTCATTCTCGGAGGGGGAAGGTATAATTGCTAGGACCAATGCAAAATCATGTTGGCTGCTTAAAATTAATCAAAAGTTTCCTTCTATAGTATAATACAAATTCGTCTTTGCAGGAGCAATCATTTTCTCTTTTTCCATTCGAAACAGAGAAATCAACTGTTAGATTTAAAAAGTCACTAGGCGAAATCGGGTCATACGAGTCAAGTTTTGTTCCGGGTTAACTCTTGTGACCCCCGGTGATCCGATTTCGACCCGGTAACCCGGAGGGCAAAGCAGAGTTTTTCTTCATTTTCTTGCGTTTGAACAGTGTTACTTTCAGGGGTGACGTAGACCATAGATGTTACGCCCAGACCATGATAAATACGACTTCGAAATTCCCAGCTCATTATAGTTCCTAGACCGGGTCATCTATATTCGGGTAAGGCCGGGTCAGCGAGAGTGATCCGGTTTCCGATCTTAATACAACTACATAAATACTAGCTTTGTTACTGCCATTAACGAGGACTAGTTTGCAATGCTGATCCTTTGAGATCTTCAAGAGGTGCTGGGAGTAGCAAACTGTGACTTTGGATTCGAAGCTGACAAACTCTATACTAACTTCATACAGGTGACATTTTTTAGATACGCCTTTTGATTATGCCAACGCGACGGATTAGATCAAACAATATAATAAAAATTTATTTTGATAAGGAAGAACAAGTGATAACCAATCCGATAACCAATAATCCAATATGGATTTAGAATAAATAGATCCACGTTGGACCAGATTTTCGCCTTGAGACAAATTTTGGAGAAAAAGTGGGAATACAATGGGACGGTTCACCAGCTATTCATTGATTTTAAGAAAGCATATGATTCTATCAAAAGGGAAAAGTTATACAGTATCCTGTTACGATTTGGAATTCCGAAAAAACTGATTCAACTAGTGAAGATGTGTCTCAGCGACCTCATAAGCAGAGTACGGATAGGTAATGATATGTCAGAGAGTTTCAAGATTCGCAACGGATTCAAACAAGATGATGCCTTATCACCACTACTGTTAAACTTTGCTTTAGAATATGCGATTTTAAAAATTAATTGTATACGCGGATGATGTAGATTTAATAGGGGACGATATAGATGCACTACAAAGCAGCACCGATGTCTTAGTAGAAGCGTGCGATGAGATAGGCCTACAGGTAAACATAGATAAAACAAAATACATGATAACAAGCCGAAACACAGGGAATGAAGGAAATAAAAACATAAGAATTAAGGATGAGGTCGTAGAGAAAGTAAACAAATTTAAATACTCGGGAGCATACGTAACAAGGAAAAACGAGGTCACGGAAGAAATAAAAAGTCGCTTAGTATCGGGGAACGAATGTTTCTATTAAGTCCAAAAACTTCTAACATCGCGATTAATATCAAGGAAATTGAAATTAAAAATATACAGAACTGTTATTCTGCCGGTAATACTTTACGGTTGCGGTAGTCGGAGCAGATGAACACAAATTACGTGTGTTTGAAAATAAGGTTTTAAGAAAAATATATAGGCCGAAATGGGAGAAGATGACTGGAGAATAGAGGAGACTGCATAATGAAGAACTCCACGGACTATACCATTCACCAGATATTGTAAAAAATATTGAAATCGCGACGACTAATGTGGGCAGGCCATGTAGCTCCAATGGGGGAAAACGAATATTATATTCTATCCTGGTTGGAAGACCAGATGGAAGGAGACTATTTTGAAGATCGAGACGTCGTTAGGAGTACAATATTAGAAGAGATCTTGGAGAAGTAGATGTTGGTGATGAAAACTGGCTTGATGTTGCCCAGGATAGAATCCAATGGCGAACGTTTGTTACTGAGGCGATGAGGTTGCGAACTCCATAAGCTAAGATTTAGTTAGTTAGAACAAGTCATAACATATTCACACACATAAAATGAGCTAATAGGGCAGCGGAATGTTTAGCGAAATATTCTCACTGAAAGAATAAACTACACGAACTGTGATTTATTAACTCAGTGTTAATCTAACATGAGTAAATCATGCTCCTCGAACTTCGAAGATGATATTTTTGAAGAATATTTTATTTCTCTATAGACTCTAAAATTGGCAGGTCCTTTTGAATCGCTTAATATTCTCCATTTGTGTTCCAACTATGTTTCAGTAGCCAGAATTTCGACAGTGAAAAGACATACACCGTTGGATTAGTCATGAACACCGGTGGGAAAAGTTATGACTTTGACTCTAAAACTGCCAAGCCCCGGCATTCACTTAGTAATTTCCGTTTGTCCCTATGACTTCGACTCGTTCTTTTGGATACGTTATAAAGATAATTTGAATTTATACGAGAGCGCTTTGGTTTTGTCTAGAATGAAACCGTTACTTAGGTTGTTTATCATTCAGCGCTTCACAGACAACACAATGTTAGAATTTTCGTTTGTACAGGGTTATCTTCATGAGCTAGTGTTTTGTAGAAAGTGAGTGCAACAGTGCAATGTGCACATATGTGTTGTTTTAAATAAATTTAGGAAGCTTAATATTAAAACTAACTTTCTAAAATATCAGGTTGTTTCTAATCAACAAAGGCGGGTATTTGGGATATTCGCTGCGCGATTGAAAATAATAGCATCCACCATTACACAAGGAAACAGTACATAAGTGCCCTTCACCGCAAAACGTACTTAATAATAAATCTTTAATAGTTATGATAATAAGTTTAATTAAACATATGTATAGCTACGCAATTACACTTTATTAACTTCTAAAAATAATACACGCTGAACTGGACAGAAGAACAGCAGATAAACAATAGATACTTAAAACAAATTGGTTATACTTATTTAATGGAGTACGTGTGTGGAGTAGGCGTTTAGCTGTGTAAAAATACTCGAGATGGTAAAATCAAGACGGTTTCATATCCCTCTACGTGCAAAAGTTCTACCAGTTTCCTCGTGTGCATATAGAAGTGTGAACAACACAGAGTAAATTTACCTGGTATTGCGAATAATCGCTATCACAATCTATGACCACTTATTATCCTCCTGTTACATGAATCTCACGTCGATAAAAATCCTGGGCTTTGAAGTCGAAGAACTGTTGTATGCAGTTTCCACAACCTCCACATCATCAAAGATTTTCTGAGCGAAGGCGTACTGCAAACTATGAAGAAGGTGGTATTGTGTAGGGGAAAAGTCAGGAGAATAGTGTGGGTGGGGTAAAATCTCCTAACGAAAATACTTCAATTTTTGAATGGTGATATCAGTAGCATGTGGTCTTGCATTATCATGATGAATGATGGCGATTTGGCGATTGATGAGACCTGGTCACTTGGATCGCAATGCTGCTGTCAGTTTGTCCAACTGTTGACAGTTGAATGTGGTATTAATACTCCCAGTGAATTGCTAATTTGACACCCCTTTATACACTTATCATCACATTTGTGGGATTGAGGTTTGGTTTGGACGTCAACGGAGGCAATCAACATACGCGATGCACGCAATAGAACCCGCTTCTTCTCGCCCGTGACAATGTGAGTAACGAACCGACCAGTTTTGTACTGAGAAAGCAAGGAAACCGCCACGTTTCCCTCTTTGAGTATTTTACCCCTTTGAGTTGTACTCATGTTATGAGGAACCCAACGATCGAACTTTGGTGATGAAATCCAGCGATTCGAGCTGTGTTTCAATTATCGTCTTGTGTACGTGGAAGGTTCCCCCTAATTCCTCTTCATAGTCATATTTTCGGTGAAGGTTTTACATAATGATAGAAATTGGGTGAGTGTTTTTGAACCACGAGTGGCATTTGGGAATCGGTAGGTTGACGACCATGGTAAGATCATGATACTGGTGACCCTGTTTTGAAACTGAGTTGTTTTTCTTATGGTGCTCTTATCACGATAACAGTAAGTCGTTATTACAATGGGCATAAGTCCAAGAAAGAAACAGAGCACAACCAACTAATCCGAATATGGATTGGAAACCACCAAAATATCCTTTAGAACGTGTACAAATTCACTATTTTGACTTCGTGGCAGAAATTATTGTTTGGGTTGAGACATTTTTATAAATGGATTGAAATTCACATGGTTAACAAGTACATCAATAGAAGAAATTATTGAAGAAAAATACGTTTATACTTTTAGGTTTCCTGATGTGATAGTATTTGATTAAAGTTCAGCCTATGTGTGTTTCAAATTTAGGTAATAGTGTCAACATTAGAACATGCATTATGTTCTATTATATATTATAATGCACACTATGTAGATTATACACATTATGTATTATCTCATTCCCTTGACAGTGTGACGGACAGGTAATTCGCCCTCACATGATTATAACAACATTTAGTGCAGTTGGATATTCTTAAAGTATTTTTTATATTTCGACACGCATTGATATAGTCGCATGCATGAAGAGACGCTTGAGTCAACGCCCGGCGTATGTTTGTGTTAGTGCTGGACAAGTCTGCCCGAGCGAGCTGGTAACATTGCATCGCCCGAGACAGCAGAAGACATTGCGCGCTGCCCGGAGAGGAGACATTAAGCGTGCGCCAGTGACAAAAAACTCTCATTGTACAAGTGTAATTACTTACATATACAAAACTTATAGTGCAAGAGGATCAGTAAGTTCCAAGGATTCACAGGAACACAAAACAGGACGAAAAGCTGGAATAATCACTTCAAAGGAATAAGTAACGTATACCTATTTTTGCTGGACGACGAGTACGCCGCACTGAAGGTAACCCTTTTCGTTTCTCTTAATTATAGACAACCTGTTGAAATCTAATTACATATTTGCAGTGACTATTTGCAGCTTAAGAAGGGATGCTATATTTTCTTGTGTCGAGTGAAATGACATCGGATTATGTGTAGCATCGTTGCATCAGTTAAATGTCGTCAACAGTGCTCTTGAAAACAAAAAAGAAGTCACGTGATTAAACGCGGGTTGTTGATGCTCGGGACGCTATTGTTAACGTCGTCGTCGATTATCCGATATGCGTTTTTACCTTGCCTTCGTTTAGATAGTTTTCCTGTGGGCAATAACTAAAGAAATACAATTCAACTAAATAAAGGATCCTATTATTCTTTTGGTATATTTAGTTTTAAGTCGTAATTTGCTAGCATTCATTGGACTCGAAAGCAAATAAATAAAAAATCAATGTAAACGCAAGAATTGTAAGAAAAAAAAAAGTTTTGTATGGAACCTAAGTAGTCAGTTCAAAACTCCTGTTTATAAAAAAGATACTAATAGCGTAAATTATGTAATACTATGATACAATAGAATTACTCGCGCGGTACAAGTACATTGAACTGTAGTAATATTAGAGAGAACCTAACTCGTAAAAGTAAAGATAATACTATTAAAAAGATTGTGATATAAGTCGCATACAATTTCTTCAAACTGTCAGGACGTCTGTTAAAGCGACACTTGAAATATAATATAACAATTCTTGATCAGTGCCTATCGGGTATATGTCAACAAAGCACGGTCAGAGATTAATGCCGAATGTTGAGAAATTTAATTGTACTCCGTCAACTAATGTGAAGTACAACCTTGTTACTTGTTAATGAAAAATAAATATTGTTGTGCATGTTAAGTATAAAATATACTTCATCGGACTCGAATGTTCAGGGAGCACAGGTGTACGTAAACGTCGTAAGAGCGTAAGGAAAATATAGTTGCAGAATTAAGTAAAAATTGTGTAACGTTGGGCTCAACGCTTTACGGGTACCCGGCCGATGAACATTTTCATTAACGATAATTTCTTATAATTTATGTCAAGAGCATTAAACTTTATTCATTTTTGATCGTTTCGTTATTAGTAGAGTGCATTATTGTGTATGTTACTCCTGTTTTGACACATTCAAACGCACTCAATTTTTGGTAAAATTATCACGTACCTACAGAAGTAAACGCACACACAAAAGAATAGTCCCGTGTGTGCCCTGTAATCAGTCAAATATTAAATATATTCATTACTTTGTAGTAACCTATCAACTTATTGGCGTTTTTATGTATGTTTTACCTTTTGTACCGACGGAATACCATAATTCCGGAAAAAGATCGATTTCTGAAAATAGTAATAAAGTACTCTAAATGGTGTGAAAAGTGTTAGTATTCATTGGAATACTGAATAAAACATTTCTACTAAGGTATTTCGTGAAGTTTCACCAAAAGTGACATTTTTCAATATTTTGGTCGGAGTCAGTAGAAGTGTATACGGATCCTTGGATTTTTGAGCCGGGGCTCCAAATATTAAAAACGTGGTTTTCTGCCGAAATACAGTGTTTTTCACCCATTTTCAAGCGTTTCAACATTCGTCACGCACTTTGCGACCGTTTCCCGCCATTTGCACACATTCATCTATTTGTTGATTTTTGTGCGTTTTTACAGTATTTCGGGGCTCAGAGGACCTATTATCGGTATTACCGTTCCACCAACCTTTGTCTCCGGAATTCACTGGCTTACTGGTTTGGAAGTATCATACAGGACCCCAAGGGTGAGCAGTAGGGTTGCCTTTGTCCTCGCTCGTTATCACGAAAGCTATATTATCCCACGGCGCTCTTTTCAAGAGAAGTGGGACGTACACGTTTAATTACTGCCCGGCAAATTATTGTACGGATTGGTACTCCGGGAGGAAGGAATTCTTCACTTACCAAGAGAACCGTCATAACAGCAATGGCAAATGAAATCAGTTCAATAAATTTACACAAGAAAGTACTTAGACAGCTTAACAATAATGAATGTCAGGAACCTAGGGTGAATATGTTAGGGTAAGAAATGTTCCGTATGAAGGGCTAAAGTGTTAAGAATAGCTGAAAGAAATAGTCGTACTACAAACCAAGGATTGGACACGAAACGTTCGTGAACTTCAGATACGATGAAATAATGCACAAGTTATTCATATTATTTAGAAAAAAAAATGTATGCATTTCTTTTGCATGGGGCATTATAGTGCCTTTGACTTTAGCCCACCACGATTATGTGAGTACAATGCTTGTTAAAATCCACAAATATTCATGCTCCAGGTGCGAGTTGAATCCGCAATCTTGGTGACACCTCAAACCACACAACTACCTTGGACTGGTTGGCTCACAATTCTTAAATATGGTCTTTATTTTAAGTTATTTCTGTAACGTACATATCACTAGCTCACCTTGAAACGGACCTAAAGTAGATCGGAAAATTGATCAACAACTGAAACATTGAAAGATTATTATTAATAAACTAACATTAGTATTACAATGTATACAAGTGATTTTCAACCACCAGTCCGCGGTATCGGGCAGCGAATCTGTTGTACCCGTTCTTGGTTTATTAATATATTTAATTATTTAACACTTGTTTTGTAGAGTTCGTGAGTTCAAAACATATTAAAGTTTATATTTTCTTTTGAAAACATATAGAATTTAAAGATGTGCTGACATCTCTTAAACGTCAAGTATACCTCTAACTTACTGGCATCGTCCCGGCCCTTTAAAGCCTTTCCCCTATAGTTTGCCGGTCCTTGGGTTTTAAAAGCTTGAGAAACTAATGTGTTCTGAGTATCATAGTGACATCTACAGGAAAGTTTAGGTGATGTTTACCAGTGAGCTTCGACTTCTTCATCACAAGATGACAGCACGTCAAAATTACCCACGTCTTCATTTTGTGGTGTTCAAATAAAGAAGAAACATGTTATTGATATTGGATTGGTTCCAATGAAATGTCCGCCCTAGGTGCATCATGTCCAAAGGCCAAAAACGTGAAAATTACATTACCTGGTTAATCAAGGTAGTCGCCGTCCACAGGCAAACACTGTTGCTATCGTTCAGTTAATGATTGTATTCCGTGGCGATAGATGTCTAGAGTCTGCGATGTAAAGCAATCCTCAACTGTATATTGCGTCGCCCGATCATCAGGGAAGGTCTTCCCTGCCATGAAGTGATCGAGATGCCTGAAAATGTAGTAGTCAGTGGGAAAGAGATCGGGAGAATACGACGAAGGGTTTCATATTACAGTTCATGGAGAGCTTCCACCGTTCTTTGCATGACGTGTGGGCGGGCATTTTTAAGCAACATGAGAGCACCATTTCTGTTGGCCATTGCTGGATGCTTGAGGACAAGTTTGAGGCGAATTTCATAGAATTCATCACTGTAACGATCTGGAATGATGGTTTTACCTTGCCTGACCGTTTACGATTGTCAAGCAGATCCATTTTTCATCTGAAGTGACAATCCGATGCAGGGAACCATCCCGCTTATCCCTTATACTCATAGAACTGTTCACCTCCAGACGGTGATTCTTGTTGGCCGGTGTCAACTTATTTTGCATCCATGAGTCCAACTTTTTCACCTGATCGATCGCACAGAGCTGTCGACTAACAGTGATATGACACGGTGTTCGTAAGCAGCTCATCTGAACATGATGATGGTCGGTGTACATGGGGCTCATTTTACAATGTTGTGTCACCGGAACGAAATTTGACAAACCAACGGTGAATTTTGTTTCAGTTCAACATTGCTGTTCCAAATGCACTGTTAATGTTTCTTGAGGCTTGCTGGGTAGAATGCCCCAGTTCGAATGCCTCACTTTCATACGACCGTGTTCAACAACATACTGCCTCCTGACCGTCTGAAAACCCCAGCCTATTTGCTGGACGTATACAGAGTTTGTGACGTTAGACGCGTGTCCTCAGTCGACTCGTGTTGCGTTGGTGATCTGCGTTTCCCACCAGAGGTCAAAGCTGTCATTGATTTCGCATCAACCTAATATCTTAGATACAGACGTTTTTCAGCTGTTCATTAAATTGACGCAACTAAATAGTATCGTAAGATTTATAAGGTTTGAACATTTTAAACATCCAAAGTATTATTTGCAACTTTGCATTATGTGGTTCACATATGATTTATACCAGCAAAAGAATATACCACATATATAATATAATAACGTTATTTCTTCAAAATAAATATATTTTGAAGAATGTGAAACTTGATTCAAGGATGACAAGCAACACCTTATTTTAAGTTCCGATTTACCCTGTATAGATGCAAATCAACGAAACCAAATTATAATTTAATTGATCATTTTTTAAATAATTGTAACAAGTCGATTTTGAAGTTGGGTTGAGTTCTTTAAGTTTTGGAAACGCAGCGAATTTTCAACCAAGTTAAAAAAAAATATTTTCCTCTTTTCTGAATTTTCCTAGTTAATGAATACCCTGTATCTATATATCTCTATAGCTGAATATTTATCTTCTTTTACGTATGATTGGTTTCTCCTTTATTCATATTCCACTTTAAATAAGTCATTTTTTATGTGAGTTTCAATGTAAAGGTAATCAAATTTTAATGTATTTCTTATGTAAATGTAAACTGCACTTCTCGTTGTAGCTTAGAAAAATGACTTCATTATAGTTTATCAGAAATTCCAATATTATTACCATGACAGAAAATATTTATATAAATACTACATTGTATTTGTAGTGTGTGCAATATCGGACGTTTTATGTTTTTCGATTTTCCTCTGCTTTTGAATATGGAAGGAATTTTATTTTGTGAACAACGGATAAGAATAAAGTGCAAAAGATCTTTATTCCTAAAAGACAAATGTTATTACGAAGCTTGAACATGTAAACTAGCATCAAGAAGTATGTCCTTTGTGAGGAGTTTCTTAGGAGATTAGACAAAAACATTGATTTTTGTCTATCAGTGGAATACGAGTATTGAGTGTGAAAGACAATGGGCATGTCCTTTATGAAAGATACACTCACTTCATATTTTATTATTATAATCACTGAACGACAACTGCTAGCTAGGTAGCTAAAATTAAAGCTATCCTGTGCCATACGCACGCGCCAATTATTCTCGGTTTCGGTACGAAATGAGGTGAGGTGAGGTGGTCAGTCCTGAGGCGCCCAAGCGCACCAAGGGCATTCTGGTACTCAATTTCATAGGGCTGAGTACACCTCAGAGTGGGAACACTGCGAGAAAAGTCTCCAGTGTCCTGGCCAGGATTTCAACCCTGACCGCCAGATTTGTAGTCAGACGCGCTACCGCCTGAACCACGGCGACTCATAGTGAACGATAATTGGTCCACTGAATTAGATTTCAAAGTCTACTGATTTAAAAATAATTTATAATCTTCCATGATCAAGGATGTGGAAAGCATTGACCACACCATGTATTTCAAGTACAATCTCGGTATTCACTAGAGTACATCGTGTATTGAATATAACCCTAAGAGACTTTGAGCCCGCTACAAAGTGCTCCTGTTACAAGAGTTATATTATGCAATGAATCAGGATAACTTATTTCGGAACTGTTATGATAAATTGCATACTACATACGTTTCACGAAAATAGTTGACAAAAACAAATGCATTGGGACGGTATTGAAAAAATTAATAGCTAAGGAAATATCGTTATCTTTTTGCATTGTTATTTATTAATTTTGCACTCAATTTTGAATTTAATTTTAAGGCATTTAGGCATAAGTACGTGATGGACAATAATGAGCCTTTCCAAAAAGTTGCCTGAAAGCTTGCATACTAGTGTCGAGAGTAGAGCGTTGTATCGGTAACCGAGAGGCCGGAGTGAATTTCCGCCCAGGTCAAGATATTTCTCTTTATTTCACAAAATTTCTTTATTAGTAATTAAAATAGTAGTAATTAAAATACTCTAATTTTGCTTCCTTTTTCATTTTCAATACTCTACACAATTCAACAAAATAGATTAGGTCAGATATCTTTATTTTACACGATACAAATACTAAAAGTCACATTTAACTCTGAAAAATTGCTTTGTATCTTATACGTCGTAACACGTTCACTCCTCAGCTGTTCATGTCGTTTCCCGGGATTGATGATATGATCACTCACTTTCTGTGCGTACTCATTCCCTGTGCTAATTACACTTTCTTGGCTATTTACTCTCTCAATCCAATTGTAGTACACTCAAAAACAATATGATGTATATTGGAACACTGATCAACATGCACGGCAGTGCATGAGCCAAGTTCTTCACGTCAGAAAACGTTAGCACTGCCAGAAGCATGTTATACAGGAACAAGAGTTTATGGCAAAATCGACGATTTGGGGGCCCCGTAAGAAAAAAGATGTTAAAGATAGGAATATGAGCTTTTGCCGTTAAGGAGATATGGTAAATATGTGCAGATGTACAAAATTTCATATTCGTATCTCAAACTATGTTCTAGTTGTGGACCCCTGAAATTGCACATTTTAGGCTAACTGACTCACTCACACTCACTCACAGACTGACTGACTCACTCATCATATTGTTTAGGGTGTTTGGAGTAAGCTAGAAACATGAAATTTGGTATGAAGGTAGAAGATGATAAGTAGATAAAGGAAAAATTCCGACATTTTGAAAAGGTCGCCATCTTGGATTCAAAATAGCCGCCAAACCTAAAATTTCAAAGAATACACAGCCTAAACGGCTAAAGATAGAACAGTGAAATTTGGTATGAAACTACATCATTGGTAGCAAATTAAGAAAACTTTTTAAAAATTTGAAAAAGTCGCCAACTTGAATTCAAAATGGCCGCCAACCCTAAACTTTTAAAGAATACACAGCCTAAACGGCTGCCGCTAGAATAATGAAATTTAGTTTGACAGTACAACATTATTAGTAGATTATGAAAATATTACAAAATATCTCTAAAGACGCCATTTTGGATCCAAAATGGCGGGCGTCATAAATCCATTTTCCAACTGCTTGAGCCAGAGATACGAAATTTGGCATAATGATGTATTATCAAGAGTAGTTTAGGAAAACATAACAACGTTTTAAAAAATTCACCATCTTTGATTCAAAATGGCAGCTGAAATACCATTTTTCACATCGTTCGAGATAGAGAAATGAAATTTGGTATGACAGTGTATCATCACGAGTATGTCACGAAAATATAAGAAAACGTTAAAAATGTGTCCATCTTTTATCCAAAATGCCCGCCTAAGCCCCACTTTATAACGACTGAAGCTAGAGAAACGAAATTTGGTATGAAGGTGTACCATTACGAGTAGGTTAGAATATATTCGGCTCGTCTCCCCTACTAGGTTACAGTTCCCACCTGGAGCCTGATTGCAATAAAGGGGTGCGCCCCAGCGAGGCCATTTTGGAATTCTGGGGGCAGCGCCCCAATGAGGCGAAGCGAGTATATACATTACACAAGTGTAAAAAGCTGCGATATACGAGCAAAATCACTAGGGGTGCAAACTGTCCAGTCAACTCCTTCAACCTTAAAAAGTGGTGAAATGGAATATGGATGAGCCTAGTTCCTCGTGCCAACTTCCAATACTCCTGCGTGTCCCACCAAGTTTTACTCTTCATAAACGTTAGCATTGCCAGGAGCATGTTATACAGGCAGAATGTGGACGTTTCCCCATTCGGACGCAGCGCTCTGGAGTATGAGGGAATATCTGCATCATGTGGCGCAGTGCACTGCACATTCTGGTTGTGATAAAAAGACGCAGTTCCTCCAAACTCCTCAAGTTCGATGCGCGGCTTGCCGTGGGATTATTGGCGCAGCGACGCGAGCGAATCGAGGGGAGTATCAACACGTACGGCAGTGCATGCAGCCGAGTTCCACGTGTCACAAAACGTCAGCATGTTATACAGGAAGAAGAGTTTATTGCGAAATCAGCGATTTTGAGGTTCTGTAAGAAAAGAGATGTTAAAAATTGAAATATGAAATTTCGAAGTATGACGGTATATCATCACTAGTAGATTACAAAATACCTGCAAAGACATCATTTTGAATCTAAAATGGCTGACTTCATAATCCATTTTCCAGACCGTTTGAACTAGAGATACGAAATTTGGCACAAAGGTGTATTAACAAGAGTAGTTTAGGAATAATTTACATTTTTGAAAAAGTTGTTAACTTGGATCAAAATGGCCGCACAAAAACTTTTTCCACATTCGAGCTATAGAAACGAAATCTGGTATGAAGGTGTACCATCACAAGTAGGTAACGGCAATGTAAGAAAACTTTTTTAAAATCGCTTTCTTTAATTCAACATAGCCGCCCAAATACCATTTTCCAAACCACTGAAGCTAGAGAAACGAAATTTGGTATGAAGGTGTACCATCACGAAAATGTTTCAATAAACGGATCAAACCACCGCTATGAGCGTGCAGCCCCCGAGGCGATATGGGAAAAGGTCTGCACAGCATGGGGCGCTGTCCCCAGAAAGTCTGATCACAATAAAGG
>JAGDQP010004517.1:61864-84534 GCA_022664845.1 Lepisma saccharinum | reverse complement strand
TTTTTTTTTTTTTTTTTTTTTTTAAGTTACCGTACACAAAGTTTTTGATAAATTGAAATGAACATCTAGTACTTCCAATATTTTAAACTCATTTTAACAGTACATTTTATATTATGCTTGCCGCTTGCATATTGGGTTCAAAATGCGTGTCAATATTTTTCTCCTATAACGTTCATTTAAGGTGGAATAATCATTTAGAGGTTATCTTAACAAAGAGGTTTTATTGTTGCGAAATTTCTGTTGTTTCAGTATATAAATTTTTGTGGTATTTAGAAGTTTCATATGTTGAAGATGAGTTCGTTTTGTATGAAATAAACACTAGTATGAAGTGCAGAACTTTCTTACTGGTTCACATAGATATTGTGTTGTTACGAGTAGGAGTTTGCTTTTGAATTGTAAATAATTCTAAGGTTAGTTTTTCTATTAAAATATATGTTAATATTAAAATGCATGAATTTCATTTTGAAGTTGTGTGAGAGATACAAGAGATTTCGTGTGTGTGTGTGTTTGTATTAATTATTATATTATTGGTTCCTATATTATGCTATACACAACAAAATTTGTATGTAATCATTGATGAAGTAGAATATTCTTCGTGAATATTTAGGGTTATCAACAAGAACCAACAAAATATTTACCTCTTACGATAGGTATGGGGGTGCCAAACCAAGGTCCGGGGGATAACATTAGTGTATCCAACCCTTTTGATGACCTGCAGCAGAATCAGTATCAGAGGCCAGGCTTACCAAATTCTTATGGACCACATTATGGAAACTCCATGCCCAATCGTCCCCAAGGTACGAATTGGTCCTACCTTCCCTTCATCTTTGTGGAAGTGGATTATTATTCTTGCATGTGTTGCTCATGGATGTGGACCATAACTTTTTAGTGAATGCCTTGAATTCTGTGAAAAATTAGCATGGCAGGACTTCGCGCAGTACTAGGTTGATCATCATCAAACTTTTTTCTTCTCTAGTGTGTTGTGTTGTGTACAGAGTTTGTTTCTTATAATAAGCACTCATTTTAAAGTTTACTTAGATTATTGAATCACAAGTTTTGTTATGTGTTTTATGTGGAATTGTTGTTTTAAGTGTTGAGTGATATAATATAAACAGATCATCGTTACAATATAATGTTTCACTGGGTTGAATGATTTTAAGAATACTGTTTTAAGTCATGTATTCATTTCTGTCATACATTGTAGTAAATATCATTGGCATGCGGTAACTTCAATTCGTCACTGTGAGGAAAGTTGTTGTTTGTGGATAGTTTGTGACGTGAGAAATGTGTGTGCTACGTCTTCAATTTCTGTGTGTGTGTGTGATTCTATGCGTAAGTTCTTTTACTTACATAAGGCTTAATATGACATCCTTCTCAAGAAACCAATTTTACAGAAGTTTATTGCAAGTTCCTAGTGTGCATTGTTCATCACATAAGTCAAAATTTCCGAAATTCGACCATTTCATGTGAGAGAAGAATACAGTATCCGGAACAAAAATATTTACATATTTGTAGATTTATGTATTAAATTTAGACCGATCCGAAAGCAAAGTTCTGAATATGTGCACTGTATGCGTTTCTTCCAGAGATATAGGCTTGCTGTTCGGCTTACGGGAAAAAGGCAGAAAGCATTAACGTTTTAAAAGGAGAATATTTCGATATTGTTAGAGAACGTGGGCATGTAACTCCAAGGAATAAACAACAATAAACGTAAAGTGTTAACAGAATCAAAAGAAAGGAACACGATAGAAGAATACAAAATGAGAGAAATATTAAAGAGGATGCGTTGAGAAAACTAAGCATTAATCACCATTATTATCAAGTTCTTTATATTTGCCAGTGCTTTAGGATGAAGATCGCGGATTTTATATATATACTTTATAGAGGATTTATAAAATTTTACATGAGAGTAAAATTTGAAAATACACTGCATTTGTTAGGAAAGCTGTCACAGAGGAAAAAAAAAAACAACGTTCATATTTACATGGTGAGTGGATTGTGCAAGGTTTATAATGTCACTTGGTTGACATATAAGAGTGTATAAATCCTTGTATTTAGTTACTGATTATATTCAATTACCCTTTGATATTCAGCTCAAGGAGTAGTGAGTGAAAGAAAAAGAGAGACTTTATATCACGAATCTTTCATAGAACTCCATTACCAGGCCAGAAAAACGCACGGAAATAAAATAGATGGTCACTAACAGTCTAATGCCGAAAATACTCATGAGAGTTAAAGCACTTTCTGTTCGGTGACGTTCTCTAATTTATGATATTGTATTTTTTGGAACGCCATAATTGCACAGTATCTGAAAGAATTTCCTACGACTTAGCTGACATCTGTTTCAGGCATATACGTAACGGTCGAGAGGGTTCAAATTCTCTCAGACCGAACATCGTGACAAATGTTGTGAATCCATCAGGTGGTAGGCTTGCCCAAGGTAACCAAAACAGTTTTTGCCGTTCTAGAGCAGTGATAAACAAAGAGCAATACAGTGGACGGTACGTACCTTTAGGTTTCGAAGTAAGCTCCATCAGCATCCAACACCTTTTGCTAAAGTTCTTGCAGCTGCACAATACACTAGTGATAAAAGTCGGCGGTCTTCGAGGCAAAGAAGTCCGTGAGTGCGTTCCGCAGGTCTCCCTCATTTGGCGAAGGATCTCCCACGGAGGTGGTTGTCGAGGGAATGAAACAAGTGGTAATCTGTTGGCGCAATGTCCGGTGAATATGGTGCTTGGCATTGTCGTTGATGAACAGCACACCCTTGCGATTCACCAATTCCGGCTCCTTCTGCCACAATCCACGTTGCACCCTTTACAACTGCCTTGAGTAGAGGTCAGAAGTGATAGGCTGACCAGGTGGAAGGAGCTCGTAATGCACCACTTGGCGACAAGTCCACCATGCAGGGAGCATAACCTTTCGTGGAAGCAGAGGAAGTCTTGAGGTGTGAGAAACAGGGTCACATGGCGACAACCAATGTCTGGTACGCTTGGGAGTGTCATAGAGGACCCGCTTTTCGTCACCAGTGAGCAAACGATCAAATATGGGTGTGTTCAGGTGCCCAGTGAGCAAGGACAAACAGGCTGTCACTCGTTGTTCCTTGTTGGCTGCCGACAATGTATGGGGTACCCATTTGCTTAACTTATATGACTTCCCTATCCCATGCAGGTGCAGTCTGTTTCAGTGGAAACTTGGAACCTTTCTGCAAATTCATCACACGTTAGACCAATGTTCTCCTCGATGGCTGTTTCCCATGCAGGTGCAGTCTGACTGTTTCAGTGGAAACATGGAACCTTCTGCAAGTTTATCACACGTTAGACCACTGTCCTCTTCGATGACACATGTGGTCGTCCACTGCGAGGTTCATCAGCAAGGCTCACATCTCCCGAACGGAATTTCTGGAACCAATGCTTGGCGTTGCGTTCGTTCACGGCATTCTCACCAAATGGCTGGCATATGCGGGATTTGATGCGGCAGCTGACAGGCCCACTTTAAAGTCATACAACAAACACACGCAAAGAAGCTGCTTCCATACCTCCATTTCTCTTTTACACTGTACAAGCTATGACTGCTGTGTGTGAGCACCGTACCTGTATTACTGAAGGTCGATGGTCAGATTAACTCCCGATCACTTGGCAGGCACGTGCGTCATTTCGTTTCCTCTCTCTGAGCGCATGATTAATGGGACCTTAAAAACGGCAAGATTTTTTTTTTGGTTACCTTGTACTTGACTTTTAGAGTTCATAATGAATTGTCGAAATTTTTCATTCGCTGAGGTTCATGGTGTGGAACATTTTTAGTTCAGAACCAATAACGTCGGCAAGTGTAGGTTACAATAAAGGTCTATCACAATTAGCAGCTGCAACAAAGAAAAGAGACACAAAAAATAAAGTTGAAAATATTAAAGTGAAGCAAGATGGAAAAGTCCAAATTAGTCCCACTTGTCAAATGGTAGTACCTAGTTTTCAGTGTGATTCAACGGCTTGAATGCAATTAGCTCCCATCTGGTCTAATAGTTGATTGAAGGCGTTCACCTAATAAAAGTAGAAATAGGCATCTAAACAGTGAAAAACACGGAGTCTGTGGAAGTTTTAATTCAAGACACACTCGCACGTGTTATTACTACACCGTCATAGTGAAGTAACATTCTTTTAGCCAGACTCTATACAATATATCCTGTTTTAATTTCAACGCGAGCAGTTATTATTGTATATCATGGATATTTACATTATGAGAGACTACTAAAATGAACCCGGATAAGGCTAATAAGTTTTGAAAATTACCTAATTTAAAAAGAGTTACCGAAAATATTAATATTAATTTAGTCTTCCGCTTAATAACCGAAAACAGTCACTTCTGCGGAAGCACTTTTCTCCCTTTACATACAGGCTTTTTCAGCGCATAATACTTAATTTAAGTCTGCCCACAACCCTTTCTGTGTTAATGCTGCGATTTCAGTGCTTGCGCTAAACACTGCCCGCGATTCGACTTGGATCTGCATAAGCGTGTCGAAAGGCACCCCTTCAGCTCCAGTTTCATTTTGGGAGGTTAATCGCAAGAAATTAAATAGGGTTAGTTAAGAAGAATGTGGCAACGATCATTACGTTGCTGACCTTCAAAATATCTTACTTTTTGAAGATTCTTCTGGTTCCACTCAGCCTCGTGGTTCAATAATTTCGATCACTAACTTCGGATAAACACTGGCGAAGCAGTGCGGGTTCAAATCCCTCTTATTTCTGCCATCCTGACTATGCTTTGTCTAATCCCATCAAGCTAATATCGGGATGGTACCTTCAGTACAGTCTATGACTCCTACCTTGCACATTCTGTACGCTGGAAGTGTGCTCGCCAAGAAACATCAGTACTCAGACATAACGTCCTTTTGCCTTAAAGTGCTTTAAAAGCCAGAAATGGAAGATTCGTCTAGGGGTAAAGTGTTCTGTATATTGATCAATCCGTAAATCAAGTAGCTTTCCGTATTTTCCTTACGGCTAAAGTATGTTCCGTGAAAGTGTTTTTGTCATTTACATCCGTTTCCAGGGTTACGTAACGAGAATGAAAACCTGGCCGTTATTCACTATAACTTAGTACATGTGAATTATATTAAATACTGGATAGAAAAGCAACAGTTTTTCGTGCATCTAGATGAATGAATTTGATATTAGTGCCGTCATGAGAAAACTTTTGTGAACTGTGTAATGCAACAGTTTCTCGTTATTAATAGTAGCCTAGAAACTTCGCTTTTGTGGTTAAAACATAGTATCCATCAACTCGAAGTTACGAAGCAGCCCGCTTGAAGGCAGGTTTTTGCGGTATACTGCACTGTGTATTGTAAGCTGTATTTGGTATTTATTCAGCACCATCAGTGAACGGAAATGTGTTCTGTTAAATTTGCTCTCCCAGTTTGCCTGTGTGTGAATGTTGTCCCACTGAAACATGTATGTTACCAAAATGAGGCAAAGTACCCCAGAAACCAGTAGCGGCTCGTGCTCAGCTGATATGGAGGTTCAAGCAACTGAGGTAAAAACATAATGCTATGCGCAAAATGTCTTTTGCACAGATGTGACCTTGTTTCTTCGAACGTTCGTTTACTACCATTAAATAGAACATTTTTCTATCCATGATAACTTCTCCTCTAGGTCAGTTAAGTAATGAAAATATTTTGGAATTTGAAAAGCTTGTATCTAAAATTATTTTTTAAAGCAAGTTGTAAATCGTAGTCATTTTGCCAGTATGCTCTAGGAATATGAGGGTATCAAATATATAGCACTTATCTTACTGGGAATGTTTATAAAGGAAGTCCATTCCCCGTAAAAGAGATACTGGTAAAAATCCCTGCTCTATATAGGCTTACGCACTAGTAGTGAATAATCGCACTTATGTTGGAGTCATACAGGAATTTACATTTTTCGTACACACTGAAGAACTAAAAGAAAGACTGACTCTTCATTGAATTAAAATCACTGACATTAGCGCTAAAAAAAAAAAGTACTTGCCAAACGTTTTTCCTAGTTCTTACTTTTCTCCTCTAATCCTCTCTCACCACGCCTTTCACCAACATCAACCCCCTTCCTCTTCTTACACGAACACACACACACACACACACACACACGGTATGAAACAATATTTAATATTGTTACGAAACAACTGAAAATTAATAAAAAGGCTCAGTTACTATGAAAGCACTACCACTACGCACAAAAGAAAACTACTGTTCGACCTAAATCTGTTTAATTTCAAATTAAAATTATTTTTCCTAAACACGCCCCCTCCCCCAACAAAATGCGAAAGTGTACAGAGCGCTGGAATAGAGTTTTGGACATAGTTATCAACTGATTTCGTAGAAATGTTACTAGTCGAGTCAGCTTTGGGATAAATTCGCGATCGATAATAGTGGATTTAAAGGCCAGCATATTCAGTGAAAAAGTAAATTAGTTGGTAACTATGACTGTGTGGGGAAGAAATTGTTAGCGAAATAATACACCAACCCTTCTCCATACCGAGAGTGACCCAACCCTCCCTCATAGCAGAAGACAACCGTTCTGTCATTTGTTGCAGCACATACGAGAGAAGTAAAGCTTTCTTTTTTCCCTGCTCTGCTTCCCACAAATAGCAGTGCGCACAGTGTTTCGTATGCTTTCGACCGTGCTTAAACCAAAAGGAATTCCCTAGCCCAGAAACAGATCTCCAAGAGGAGACATTTCCGTGGTTGAACCCAGAGAAAGGAGTCGCACATGTTCTCAAATGCTCTGCAACCCGCAAATCAGCGACGGTAAGCTGGAAAACATATCTCGTAGGGACACTATAACATTCTTGTGATGGACGAATATTAAAATTAAGATTTTTTTCTTTATATTTTTAGTTAATCTACCGGGGGTTCAGTGCGCACAAGCGCACTGCTACAAGCCGCGCCTGCCAGAAACACTTCACAGTGTATTTTTAGGCGCATCTTAACAGTAAAGCACCCATTGTGGGTGACACCCTCGCATTCCTTTCTTCTCTTGTCTCGGGGTGAGCACTATTTACCTTCACAAGAATAGGATGAGGGAGGATGCCATTGTGTTCTTCGGGAAATGGGGGGGGGGTCATGAGACACCACTGCTTAAAATTGTTCGGAATACTATTAGAGAAGGGGCGTTTCAAAAAACTCTTACTTGCTAGAAATGTTTAGTATTTCGTTATTCTTTATTATTATTTTGAATTATTAACCCCCGGATTGAATCTAGTTGGCTGGCCTGGAATCAACATGAGGAAAACACACACTACAGCAACACCATGGATGTTCAGATCGCTGGCGAGGATAACTATAGATGCTCAAAATAATAAACTATGTCAGCAACTTGTTAGTAGTATCATAGCAACTGGTTGGAATGGAGGAAACTTCCGAGTTTTATACACCTAGCCTCTGTAGGTGCAGATATTATTGTTAATAGTAGTTTGGCAATCTGTACGTATGATCAGTATGTTAATGTTTGGGGCTTGGGTGTGCTCCATTGCTTCGTTGCAAAAGCTTTGAATCTTGACCAATTTTCCCCGTTTTACGTGTATTCTTGGATCTGTCTACTACGAACATGTATGTGGTAACGAATGCTCATTTAAGTTCAGGTTCTGGTGTACACAACTCCGCGGCATGTGGCAGACTGACTCGCCGAGGCCTTGGCCACTCCCCGGGCGGGGCAGGACTGTCAACTGACTGTTGCACACGAAATTTCTTGGGAGCGTGGGACTCCTTGTATTTCCGTTGCATGGACTCCTGTTTGATCTCAGGACCATTGTTTCATATCCCGTAATAATTCTTGAGTAGTAGTTATCTGGATTGCCTCTAAATTATAAATTGTTTATGAAAGATTTCTGACGAAATACCTTTGTCTAGGTGTCAATATTTGTGGCACCCACCTGTAACTGACCTTTGACATCATCAAAACTATATGAATGATACTGTGAACTGTTATTTGAAATGCACAGTTCATGATCTTTAACACGGCAATCTTGAAAATCATGGCTTCCAATTTTTGGTACATTTCCTTTGAAGATGCCGCCACAGGCCGCCCTGAACGTGGAGGCCCTCCCCTATTTAAATTGCTATGCATCATCACCCTCTAATAGATTTATTTAGGCTCCTTCCCTTCCTTTGTGAGGAATTTTATCACTGAAAGAAGCTCCAAATTACTCACTTTTACTGTTGACCCGCATGACACTGCACTTTCCATCCTCTCAATTTAAGTGCGTACGGCATACGGATTTATTACTTCGCGTGTTGTAAGCCATGTCGTAAGCTGCATGTGCAAGCTCAGCTCTTGCAATGAAGAAAGATACCGGGTAGATTACTTATTGAACATTCGTCGTATAATATTGAAGTTAGCAAGAGGTTCGAATGAGTGAATTGTCATTGACGTCCTAAACGAGCTGGGAGCTTCTAAGGACGAACTTTTTGGTTAAGTGTACTCCGAATCACTCCGTTCAGTAGACACCGGCGGAATTGAACCCGTCAGTACGCAAGTGTTTTGAGAGAAGTATTTTAATAACATTAATTCTTTTTGACACAGCTAAGAGACTTGAAACATAATTGATTCTTCATTTTCGTACACAGTTAAGGAAATTAACTAGAGCTTTGATTTTGAGCATTTTATTGTGAGGCCCTTCGTCCACTTCGCGGTTGAAACCAAGGAACTATTCTTAAGATGAGCATCAGATTATTGCGATTTTCTACGTAGAGCACAAAGTTTGCAGTTGCATATTTTCTCCTTGTTTATCTTGACCAACGTAGCGAGTCGTTTTGTGATATTGTTTTTCGCGGGGTAGTATAATGGTGTGTTTTCGCAGTACGTTGTCACGTAAGTTGCATACAATCAGTTTCTTGGCAACTTGGTTCTAGTTGCGTCAATGGATGGTTGTCCATTCAAGCAATTGGTTTCGCCCTTTCAGTTGCGCATCACTGAGAAAGGGCTTGATAGTCCAAACATGTCTTATACGTGTACATTGCAGATATCAGGAGTTGTTATAGTAATTCTAAAATTAAAATTCGGCAGTGATCTGTATTGGTATCTTCGTGAAGTACTTGGTTTTTTTGCGTTCACTTCCTCGAATTTGAATTCTATTTATAGCCTTTAGGCAGCCTAGGCTCAGGCCGGGATAGGGAGGGGAAAGGATTTGGGAAGGTGTGTCAGGGCCTGTTGAAGGTGCCATCCCGACATTTGCCTGGTGTGACTGAGGGAAAAAAACATCGAAAAATCTTAGTCAGGATGGCCGCTGGGATCGAACCCATAATCTCCGAATGCTACGCCAACGCTTTACCACTGAGCTACGGCGGCTGGGTATCATTTACTTCCTTATTTTGTGCATTATTTGTTGGTCATCCTCCGAAAGTGCGACCAAAATAATAGTTCAGTGTTGAGGAATATATTCTATTAAAGAAATACCCGTAAAACTTAAGATTTGTCATTAATATTCATTTTGGGAGAGTTTAGAGTAGTTCTATTCTGTAATCCTGTGTGGAGGTTACTTAGAAAGCATTGTGTTTTGAAGTACTAATTCATCACATTCAGTAGACATCGTCAAGTGCTACAGTGTACCAGTCCGAAGTTTTCCACCGTGTCAGCTCGTAATCGTTGTCTTGTTCACTTACTACGTCGTCTGTAAGCAGACATAAGGACAATGCCAAACAGAACGTAAATTTGAAACGAAGTAAAATTGTGGAGTTACCTATTTTTTATTTCCTTCAAATTCTGTTTTGTTGTTTCTTTTGTCCCCTAGATTTTCTTGCTGACTGACACTAAAGGTTTGGCCGTATTAAAAAAAAAAGGTGTGTTGAAACTTCCAATCAGTTTGCTTTTGGTTCGTGACCTCTCCTCTACATATTATTGGTCGTCGGACAGACCGTAATGTTACAGAAGTAAGAAAATGAGAACAATTAATTTTATAACATCTTTGCGCGATTGAAAACTCGAAATTAACTTTACCTCCAAATGCACACTGCATTATATCAGTCTGGAGTGCTATAGGACTTTATTCCCTTCTTCCAATTTGTAGCAAACATCGGCATAAGTGAATAGTTTTGGAATAAGTGAACTTATCCTCTCCAGTCCGCTGACCGACGATGTATATTTATTTATTGTAATTTTAGTTAAGTAATTTATACGTTTAGTTCAAATATACTTCAAAGTTGCTTCCCGTATATTAATTTCTCTTCTTCTGTAAAGAACTTCCATTTCTTTTCATGGATACTTCATTGTGATTGTTTAGTTACAGTGTTTCTTTTGGGGATGTCGATTCGATGCATTATATATATTTTCAGTATTTTTCTTTTGTTTGCCTGGATAAAACTCCCTGAGAGATATAAAACCCAAATGTCACACAATAATCCTGTTCAAGCATCGTTGTTTATATTGAAGAAGGATGTTGTGAAGGTGTATTGATTTGCTAGTTGATTTATTAATCGACGTAAAAAAAAAAAGCCTTAAAGACTAATTCCAGCCTTGAAGTTGGCTGCAATCTCATGCAGCTTAAATTTTAGATCTTGGGCATTTAGCTTGTCTTATCATGGCGCCTACTCAGGAAGCTGGTAAATAAGTTTTCTTATTTGTTTTGTTCATTAATTCTTAATGCGTTTTTGTGAAGGCTGTTTATCTTTTGGAAAGTTACAATATTTTATTTGTGTGTGAAGCACTTTCTTTGTTTCTATTGACCAGCCGAAATATTAATCAAATGTATCGAGTAATTGTTGCTTTTCCAAAAGTTGGTGGTATTTCACTCCGGGCTTGTTCATTTTTTTAAGCATCGTGTTATCAGTTTTACTCAGGTACTTGATTGCTTATTTCTATTTACAACTTATTTCTGTCGTTATTGTAAATTTTTCATTTGTACACATTTGTGTGCAGTATGTCCTGTTACCAGAACACGATTAAAATTTACAAAATCTGCAGTGCGTTAAACGTAATTTGTTTCTGTGGATTCCCAGAAAGTGCTATTACAGCAGCTGTAATGTTCTTTCATATTCTACGTGAACTGAAAATTTATTTCGGTACACAAAAGAATCTTGAAAGTGTAAATCTAAAGAATGTGTTTAATTATTCATCTTACTGTAATCAGTTGACTTAGTAATACCGTTGATCAGTTCGCATTAAATGTTTGCCTACGAGTAAACATTTGTCAGAAATTTTCAAGCATATCGAACTTACGATTCATTCTAAAGGAAGTGCTATTAACTTATCCTTTTTTGTCTTGGAGATAAGGATCTAACATGTAGCAGAGAAAAATATGTCGTTAATCTGTCTTGAAGTTGTGCTGCTGTCTTTCCATAGTGACTATTCTTCTTTTATTTTTAGTGATTGTTACATGGTGGCTTTTTGTTTTCGTGATGTGTAATGTTTTTCTGAACTGTATAGAAAATGACGTACGGTTGTCTTCTTGACAAAGCAAGGAAGTTAACCGTATATGCCCTCTTCTTGCGATTTGTGAGAGCCCTACAGTAGATCTGCTGATATAACTTCAGCACTGCCTTTATGTTGATCATAAGTCTTGTATGTCCAAATTACTCATTTTGGAAGACCGACAAATCCCTCACGCTGCCAGAAAAAGCAAAAGTGGATTAAGTGGTCTTCATTGGGTAACATTAGACTTCCAAGAAAGAAGGACCGGCGGGGCCCAACCGGGCTAATCCGCCCCTGCATTCCGTCTTCAAGCCGTCTTAGACCTGTAATTAATATGTGTATAGATATGAGAGATTTGTTTGTATGTGTAGTTTAATATATATGTATGTGTAAGTGGAATAATGTGTATTTATTCAGGGTGTTCAGCTGTCTAAAAATCCGAGAAAACTGATAAAATCGGAGAAATTTCTTGAAATCAGGTTACAGGATTTCTCCATCTACCCAGTTTGTGGATGTATGTGCCCATGGAGTGGCGGTTACCGCTTACTTTTAACCTAATCAAAGCTAGTTCATACGTTGACTGGGTTCAAGATAAAATTAATCTTATTTTTCTATCTTTTCCTTTAAATAAGTGTGTCGACTACATTCTGAAAAATATTGATTTTAGTCTGGAACACTGGGCAAAGTCAGATATTTTTTTAACTCCTCGCTGGACACCCCCTTATTTCTTAAGCGAAAAAGTTGAATCCTACTCTAACACTCACATTATTTAAACAACTCCGCTGCCACTGTGCCAAACGCCAAAAACTTGTAATAAAAAAGGTAGTCTGAGTAGCGGCGGTCATATAGAAGAAATGGAGTCAAATATGCCATGTGTAGGTAAATTGTACTTAGGCTTTTTATGGCTTTTTTTAAATTTATTTATTGGAGTATAAGAACTGTGAAGCCTAATAAATATCAAGAATATGTTTTATGTACAAGTAAGGATTAAAATTCGAAATAAAACAAAATAAGTAAGTATAAACGTAAGAAGAGAGTACCTGATTAAATTTGCTAGTCGTTGTAGTTTCCCTGTTAGTAATGTAGGGCTATTGTTTCGCTTGGAATTTTTCGATGTGATGATGTAAAAAATGACTTTGTCCGTGTTAAGTTGCGGTAACCTTGAAATTGTGGAACTCCCTTCATAAGTGGTTCTTTCGATATTACTGTTGGCTTTATGAATAATTTTAAAACTACACACATTATAATCACATCTCTAAGACGACCTGAACATGGTGCGAGAGTCTACCCAAAAGGTCTTGCCCGTTTGAATTGAAGTAACTAATTAAAGAGGACAGCATTAATAATCTTACTTTAAGGTGAGTTACAATAGTTCTAATTTAGAATATGCCAGTAAGTGGTTGAGCAACAAAAGATAGAGAAATACATGACCTACGTTGATTAGCCTCGGGTGCCATTTTTTTCTAGATGATTATTGGCCATACGAAAACGCGCTCATAGTGACAAGCTAGATTTCGGTAAGAATGTTCCCCATGCTCCCAGCAATTTCTCCCGTTTTCTTATGAGGTACACTAGCACACCAATCCGATGCTATGGTCACATTCCCCAACCTTTTCTCGTTCTTTCTTTTGAAGATAGAGGAAAGTGGCAAGAATCACCTTTTCTGAAAACGCCCCCTCCTTGTCTTCGTTTGCGACCTTCATGGCCTGCCCACCTTAGCCGCCGGAGGGAAAGAGAGCGTTGAGAAGACCGTTCAAAGGTCCACCTGTTTCCCCCACATACGCGTAAAGACCACCACATCGCAGTTAAGTTGTTTTTCTTCTGCATGTACATTCCCACTAGTCTCCTGAAATTCCATTGTATTCTTTGGAACAGATTTCTTTGTAAAATTGTTACTTCACAAAGCGTTGTGAACAGAATATTATGTATGAGTGTTCTATCTGTAGTACTTTACATTTTACTTCAGATTGTTTTCGAAAATTCTTCATACATTTGATCCTTTAAATTTTTTTAATTTTGGTATGGTATTATACTAAATGCCTTTATTTTTTATTTTATTTATTTATTACAGGAATGCAGCAGGGATACCAGGGTCAAGGTGGGTATTCTCAGTACCCATCACATCAAGATCAGTATAACCGTGGTCCCACAGGAAACTTGAGTCACGAATTTCCTAATCAGCAGTATCCACCAGCAAGCGGATATCCTCCAAATAGGGGCATGTATCCACCTTATGGACCCGAAGGAGATAGGTGAGTTATAATTTTTTTATGAAATTACGTTAATGTATCACTTCAAAGGAAAACTGATAATCGACAGCAGCTTCAGAAAAATCTTTGTAGGCAGTTGTGTTTACCAGAATATTCATACAACAACACATTAAATTGGATATTGGGTCGACACTTGTGGAGCACGCAGGTTTTAGTCCTGGTGCTGGCCATCCTCTGATATTTTCCAGGGGCAGAAGCTTCATCAAGCCAAAACTGTGGCCGCTATATTCTCTATACTTTTCCTGGAAGATAGATCGTCGAAGGGCATCATGATTCGTACTTGTGATGGACTGAGGTCATAGTTACGTGCCCAGTGCACATAATACAGTAGACTCTCGACTATCTGGTCTCCGTACTATTCGACCTAGTTTTACGTTAATGTTTAGTTATTTCAAAGATGTGACTATATTCATACTGCACTGTGTACAATTTTTTTTTAGTCAGACATTATAAAATTTATCTTAAAATGTGTACAATGCTGTACTTATTTTAATGTTTGTACTTCCTTTTCTGTAATAAATTATTCAAACTCATGGTACAGTACATAAGGAATGTTTATAACCTACTGGCCTGTACCAAGGGGGTCAGCAAAAATGAATAAGAGCTTATTTTGGTGTATAAAAATGATATTTTTAGCGGTATGGGTGAGGCAGGAAGTGAGTATTTATTGAACTCCAGCCTATCCGGCCTGCTCTTCTGCCACATTAGGCCGGATAGTTGAGACTCTACTGTATAATGTAATTAAATGGAACAAAATAGGAAAGAGAAGTTCAAAAGTTCAAATGACATGCCTCCCAGTTCTAATGCACGAAAGGAGAGTTCTGGCTCATTCTGAAGAATACCTTTAAAATTTTTGGAAGATACTAAAATAAATAGTTATGAGTGCACGAAATTATGTACATGTGAAAGACTTTTTTTTTTCCTGTTTATTTTTATATGGGAGAAAAATGAAACAAAACGAGAGAATAGATCTCACATATGATCGGCGATGTGGTAAATGGTGACGAGAATAGGGAGGTTGTCATCCTGGGTCAAGTGGGGTTGTAACATCAAACGTACGCGAAATTATGAGAAGATGAATTTTTTCTTCAGCTCTAGGAAGTAAATTCAGACTAGAAAGAATACAGAAGGAATTCAGAATAGTATAACCGGTTAGGCACGAAAGCTAAACAAAATCATTCGACAAATTAAAATCAAGTATTTGTTACTGTTGCCTGGGGACTGTATCTGTCTCACTTATAATTCCTCGCCGAGCACAACTTCCAAGGCATATAGGATAGAAGGCTTCCAGGGACATATCTAGGTGAGAAGCTCTTGAAACCGATCCATAGTCGATCTGAACAGCATTATTTCTATCTCCAAGGAACAGCAACTTCAACCATTGGTATTCAGTCGGTACGGATAACCTGGTTTGGTGTTGGCACACCCAGAAGTTGAAATTTGAGAGTAAATAAATCCAAAATGATGTGTGTATCTGTCGCTAGCAATTTAAAGATCAAATGGTGTATTTGATTTTTCTTAAAGAATATCTGCCACCCTGTCTTGAGTAATATCCTTACCTTACCATACAGCTCTACAGCCCTGGGTGGGCTTTGGCCTCATACACCAGATGCCTCCATTCCTCTCTGTTCTTCGCTTTTTATTTCCAGTTGTTTACTCTCATTAGTCTCAGGTCATCTATCACATCTGCTAGCCACCTTTGCTTGGTTCTGCCTCTTCTTCTACTGGAGAATACCCTTTCCTGCATTATCTTCTTTGGCAGTCTTCCTGTCTCCATTCTTTCCATGTGTCCTAGCCAGCGTATCCGTTGTGTCTTTATAAATTGTACGAAGTCTTCCCCTCCCAGGATGTCTTCTATTTCCTTATTATTTTTGATTCTCCATTCACTATTTTCTCTTATTGGCCCTGATATTTTCCGTACTATTGCGCTCAAATATTCGTAGCTTCTGCACTCTCTTTCGAGTGTGTCCATACCTCTGCACTATATGTAACAACTGGTCTTACTATCGTTTTATATGTTTTCAATTTGGTTTGTCTACTGATGTTCTTATTATTTAGTAGTTGCATATTAGCATAGTAAGCTTTATTTCCGCTAGAATTCAGTCCCTGATTGTATTCGTGATGTTATTTCCATTGTCTGTTAGCATTCCTAGGTATTTGAATCTATCCACCGTCTCAAATATTCTATTTCCTATTACAATCTCCTCCTTGCACCTATCGTTCCTGTCGGATGTTATCTGCATGTACTTTGTGTTACTGGTGTTTACTTCTAGCCCCTAATGGGGTGGTTGCTCTCTCAAGTTCCTCATAAAGTTTTCTTAGGTCCTGTTCTGTTCTTTCCAGTATCGCTACGTCGCACAGTGGTACCAAGTGCCAAAAACGTGGCGAAAAGTCGAAAACATTATTTATTTTTCAGAAACTTCACTACAATAGTGTTTTTGATGTCGCTGAATTCAAATTTGACATTAGTTTTGTCAAAAAAACAAAATGGAGGATCCAATATGGCGGATATGAAATTGAAAAATGTGTTCAATAAATGCAAATCGGTTTTGTTTGAAACTTACATATAATAATGGGTTTGGGATCGCTGAATTGAAATTTGTATTATTTTTTTCAAAAAACAAAATGGCGGATCCAATATGGAGGACTTAAATATAGAAAATATTAATATATCAATGGAAATCGGCATCCATAATATTGTTGAGGTCACAGATTCTTTATTTAATGTTATTTGTTGGAAAATTATGAGGCAGATGTAAGAAATCAACAAAACTAACAATACAAACAATTATTTGAAGAACTAAAAACAGGGAAATGTTTAATGGCTCCTAAAAGGAAACATTGCATAAAAAATGAACAATACAAAACGGGCACGAACGGGCTTCAGGCCTTGTAGTACTATGTTAAACAATGATTTTGGTCATAAGAACAAGTTATTTGACCGTGGGACATCGTGGGACTTTCGACTTTTGCATCACGACATTTGAAAATCGACAATTTACAAGCGTATTTTAATTGTTTAAGTTATACAATAACAATTAATATACTTACTTTCAACAGTTTATTCCATTTGAATGTATGCCAAACTAGTAAACAGTAAAAAATACTCTGCGCGGTCGAGTATAGAATACCGATAGCGTTTCAATGTGGCGATATGCGACTCGCCATTCACGAGAGGTTACAGCAGCTTAAAGTAGTCAGCTGCTTATACTGACCATTGTAAACGCTCATTTTGAAGGCGCCAGGTACCAACCTAACTATTGAGGGACTTAAACTTTCCCTACTTACAACTTTGTTTTGGGGACTTTTCGCCACGTTTTCGGTATTTGGCACCATAGTGCGTCGTCTGCATAGGCGCATATTTGGCTCATTTTGTTGATTATTGTGTCTCTTTTGTCAATTCTCTTTATTGCCGTAAGTAATGCTATTATGAATAAGGTTGTAAACAGTTCATCGCTTTGTTTTACTCTTGCAGTCGTTTGGTCTAGGGTCATTTTAACTAGGTTGACCAGCTTCTTTGGGATCTTGAAGTGCTCTAGTGCATGTAGTAGTTTGTCCATGTGTATACTGTCGAACGCCTGTTTGTATTCTATAAAGAGAATGTGCAGATCTATTCTGTATTCGTGACATTTTTCTGTTGTCTGTTTCATAACAAATAGTTGGTCTGTAGTGCTTTTGTTCCTTCTAAATCCACCCTGATACTCTCCTCTTGTTTTTTCTGTGAATTCCTTTAACCTATTGTTAAGTATGCTCGTGAAAATTTTGTACCTGTGTTTAGTAATACTATTCCTCTGTAGTTTGTTTTATCTGCAGTTGTTTTATCTCCTTTTTTGTGTATTGAGTACAGTATGCCTGTGTTCCATTCGGGTGGCATTATTTCTTCCTCCCATATTCTTCTTAAGACTTTGCCTATCGTCTCTTCATTCCTATACCTGCGTGTTTTATTAATTCACTTGTTATATCATCCTCACCTAGTGCCTTGTTGTTTTTGAGTTACTTGATGGCCTTTTCAACTCCTTCATCTCTTGGTAGCTCAATTTGGTGACCATCTTCTGTGATATATTTTCTTTCCGGTTCTATTGAGTATCCTGTTTCTTCCCTTTCTCCTCTTGCTTCGGTTTCTTTCATGAGATTAAGTTATTCCTGAAAAGTGTTCTCCATCTTTGTAAGATTCCTTGTTCATCTGGTATTATCTGTCGGTTTTTCGTTTTGCATCCGATCGGTTGGACCTGGAATCCTTTGCTTATCTTCTTGATTGCTGCATATAGGTTCCTTGTTTCATTTTTTCCACTCATCTCTTCGACCCCTTCCATCCATCGCTTTATCAGTTCTCGTTTCTTCTGCCTGCATATCGTATTCGCTTGCTTCTCGCTTCCCAGTAGATTTCTAAACTCGCTCTTGTTGCGCTCTGCAGCGTTCTTTTCCTTGCTTCGTTTTTCTTTTTTATTGAACCTGACATTCTTCTTCGAACCATTGTTGTTTTTTCTACTTTTTTTTTGTCGTTTTATCATTTCTTCCGCTACTTCTGTAATTATGTCTTTGATTCTATTCCATTGCTCCTGTATCGTTGGTGTTTCTCCTTCGTTTACTCCTTGCATGACCTTTGTTCTTATTCTCTCCTTGCAATCTTCCTGCATATCCTTGTTCCGTAATTGGTCTATGTTCCATTTGCTTTTTATATTTTCCTTATATTAGTCTTCTGCTAAACTTTTCTCGGAGTTTGGCTTTGCTTAGATAGTGATCTGTGTCGCAATTATAGCCTCTATAGCTTCGAGTGTCAGTTATAGATGACGAGTATCTATGCTGATTAGTACATGATCGATCTGGTTGATTGTCGTGCTGTCCAGTGACTTCCATGTTCCCAAATGTATTTTCCTGTGTGGGAAGCAGGTGATTTTGAGTATCAGCTTGCTTTTTATTGCAAACTGTATGAGCATGTGTCTGTTTTCATGAAGTGAGTACTGTCCTGTAAACTTGTTGCCGCATCTTTTGTTCCTATCTTCGCATTAAAATCTCCGATTATTATTGCGGTGTCGTCTTTGGGCATCATTGTATGTTTTTTCAAGATCTGCATAGATTTTTTTCCCCTTATCTTTGGCCTCCGCGTTACTACTGATATGTTTCTTAATCTTCCTTTTATTCGCAGTTTGCTGATCCTTTCATTGCTGGGAATAAACTGGTCATTAGTAATATCGCAATGATGAAATTGCAAAATCGTAGTAAAAGTCGATTTTGAATAGTTCGTAGAACACCTGCTTAAACCACCGGTGTAGTATATTTATCTTGTGTGCGGAAAAAGAAGAAAAGAAAAATGCACACTTCCTCGGATACAAACTCGAGCGTGTTTTGGTTTTCAAACTTACAGTTCTATTCTTTGAATCTGTGTGTTCGATTTTTGTGAACAAATTTGCATGATATTACTTCATCTTTCCAGTTAAATGTGACACTAAAGTAAACAGTGAAGTTTTATTTAAGATACTTTAGTTACGTCTAATGCTTCATTTATTTAAAAAAAAGAAAAGGGGCGTGGGGAATTCTACCTGGACTTGTGTTGAAACACTCAAGACTATATTTCTCGTAATCCAATCGAACTTCCTCTAGTGGATAAAAGGACCACGGGTAAAAACTAGCACAGACAGGAGTATAAACGGTTAAAGGTGAAGTGAAATAAGCCTTTATCTGTACATCGACTCGTGAATCGTGAAGACCGTAAATGATTTTTCCTTTCATCGTCTGCACTCCTCTGATGGCTTTAATGTAGTCTGTTTAGTCCTTTTATCAACCTGACGAAGAGCGATTGTATTGAGTGAAATATTGTGTTATTGATCTTAGCAACTTGTCCACGTAGGCCTTTTTTAAATAATAATAATAATAATAATTTTAAAGGTGTTAAGACTTTGCTTTTGCAGATTGTGTTTACGGTAAAATTATTATTACTTTAAAATTATTCGAGTGAATGTTAATGTAATTGCATTTATATAAGAATGTGTACTTATGCACAAAATATATTAAAATCCAAAAAATACCTCTAACGTAAAAATGCCACAATGCAACTTGGAGTTTAAGGAAGTGTGAAATAACGACGAAGATCACTACTAATATAGTGCTGTTACCGCCCATACAATTCATTTTATCTTATCTTATCACTACTAATAATCGACACTGGAACAGTTATATGGTTTTTACTGTTATTCATGCTATCTCGACAAGTTTTCCAGACATCTTCGTGTTCCAGCAGGTAAATGTCAAGTTTATACATTAGAGATTCTTTATCTGAAAATAGTGTTTAACGAGGAAATTTGCACAAATCAGTGCAGTTTAAATTTTAGATGAGCTTAGGTTTAATTTTTTGAACCCAAATAAACTATTCTTGCAGATATAAGCAAGTAAATCTTTTTTTTTTCTCCCAACATAAAATACTTCGTGTGTGGAAGCAATATTTTGCTGTGATCTAAAATCTATATCTTAGATTTCGTGCCATCAGTACTTCGCTCTCGTAAGCTGCCTGCTTCTTCAGAAAAATGGGAGGAAAGTGCAGTGGGGTCGGACTTTTAGTTAATACTAAAGTTATAATCAAAGAAGCTAAAATAAATCCGAATTATTTCTTTCAGGAGTAGTATCTAAAATCCAACATTTTAGAAAGAAACGTGTTAAAGATTTTTAAACAGAAGTGTTTACCTAACTTTCGGATAAAATAGAACACATTAGTGAAGTTCTTTCTTCCGATATTATTCTTGCGCCATTTACACTGTAAACTATATTTGAGTTACTGTAATGAATCATACAACTTCCATTCAAAAATGAGAGTGACGAACGAAACTCCAGTTAACAGAAAATAATTTTAATAGCTAGGACAAAGTAACATACAAATCAGTCAGTACTAAATAAATAAGTGCCACAGAAGAAAACTATGTTACATAACCGGATATTAGAAAGTCTACGGCGAGCAATCTTTTAGTTCAGGCATGGCTAACAGTAGGTTCGCGGGCGGCATGCGGCCCGTCGTATCCTGTTGTGCGACCCGCAGTAAGATAAAAACTATATTAAATTGTAATATGTAATCAAATTTAATTTAAAATCTTATATTTACAATCAAGTGTTCCATATCGTAATGACCAGCGTGTATAGCGAACACGTGGACGTTGTATAAACAATAACACACATGTTTATAAAACAAACATGTGGTTATGCAAGTAAACAAATAATACATACACATTGAAGCAGACAACGGTCAACTCCTCAAACTAACACCAGATGGAGCAAATAACGGAAGACAGAGGGAGCTGGAGTCAAGTAGGAGAAGCAAGAGGAACCACCCCTACATTCACCTTTAAAAAAAAAACCTGCACAGAGCAAGAGCCATCACTCATTTCCCTCGGGTGGTCAGCTCCTCTCCTTCAACCGTTCGCAGTTTGCTAAGAAACTGGAACATCCTAGTACGTAGTTCGCTAAGGAACTGGTACTATCCCGCACAGGTAGTTCGCCAAGGAACTGGTACAACCACCTGACACGTAATTCGCTAAAAAATTGGTGTCATCCGCACACGTAGTTCGCCAAGGAGCTGGTGTGTACTCTTACCTTAATATTCTCCGTACGTAGTTCGCCAAGGAACTGGTACAACTTCCCGACACGCAGCTTGCTAAGGAACTGGTGGCATCCTATTTTCCAAAACTTCTAACTAATCACTATTAAATAAAACATCTTTAATCATTTGTACTCTAATAACTGTAAACTGTGTTCTTCGGAACAATAATTTTGTTAACTTTATTCTTGTATGTTAATAAAGGGTTGAGGGCTATAAACCAATCCCGTATATGTTTGACTCTACCAAATCAAAACTAAAGAAAACATTACGATATTGTTCTCCCAATAGTAAAATATTTAATAAAGGCGTCAGGCCCACAAGGGAATTTAATTAAATATTGGGTAATTGCAAAACTGCTCTGTTTTGACGTGTCACAGGTTAGTGGAATGCTGACCTTACCGATTGTGCTTGCAGTGCGTGAATTGATAGTCGCTTAATAAGGAGACAATTAGAAGAGCCACAGGGAGTCTGGTCGTGTAGACAGGGACAGTGTATCATGTTGGAATGAAGACCCATGAGGACAGTTTTCACTTTGATAAAAGCAGTCATGCAGCCGCAACATTTGCCAAGTGAAGATGCTGTTGAAGAGTACATATGGTGAGCGGTCCGAAATTCAGGGACGGAGACAGAAGCACAGTCTGCAAGTCCATCAGTGTTTTCCGAAGAGGATCTCGACCAAGCCATACGAAACAGCCCGAATCCGACGGTAGAGGAATTAGCAGAAACCATTCAGGTACAAAAGACAAAAGTTAAAAGACGTCTCAAATCGCTGGCCTTCACCACAAAGTTGGATATTGTGTTCCACATCAGATGAGTGCAAGTCAACAGGGTGAGCGCGTCACGAACTGTATTCTTGCGTTTCCTGTACAAAAATTACTGGTTCTTAACATGCACGGGGATGAGAAGTGGAAGTGTCAAAGGATTGTATGTCGCTTTTCTGAACACGTCCAAACCAGAACGTCAAGTGATAAGTGTATGGTGCAATGTCAAAGGCATAATTAATTCACTGGGAGGTCCTGGTACCTAACATAACTATTAATGCCACCTTCTATTGCCAACAGTTGGACTGATTTCGAGCACCATTGCGGGCAGAGCTCGTCAGTCGCCAAGAAGTAATCATCCTCCATGGTAACGCCAGGCCACATGGTGCTGTTATCAACCTTCAAAAATTTATGCTCTTTGGTTGATAGGTTTTACCCCACCTATCCTATTCTCCTGACTTTGTACCTACAGACGACCACCTGTTTTGATGTGGGGGCTGTGAAAACTGTGGCAAGAGGTTATCGATTGCGAGTATACGCAATCCTAGACGAGTTCCATTTTGAGTTGTTCGCACTTTTAGAAGTACATCAAAAACGGGTAGAACCTCACGTATCCACAACATAATTTTTGACTTGATTATATATATATATATATATATATATATATATATATATATATATATAT
>JAGDQP010004517.1:31235-61854 GCA_022664845.1 Lepisma saccharinum | reverse complement strand
TATATATATATATATATATATATATATATATATATATATATATATATCATGACGCTGCCACACTCATCATATATTGGCCCTTTTATAGAAAGAAGTTGGCCACCCCTAGTCTAGTTGTTTAACTCCATTTTAAGACATGTTTGTTACTAGTATGGTGTCATAAGATAGTGCAGAGTAGTAGTGGTCATTTCTAACCAACTGCTTCTTTTCTGTCTTTAAGATCTTTCAACCAACAACAGGGAAGCATGCCTGGCACAGGAAGTCAACAGACTACTCCTATGCAGCAGACGGGACAGGATCCATACAATCGTTATATAGGTCAGAATCAACCGCCAGGCTATCCTCCCAGACCAAGTTACGGAGGGCCCACTGCACCTCCTGGAACAAATCAATCGTCAGTACCTGCAGGTGGCTACCCAGCGCATCAGGAGTATTATAGGCAGGAACAGGTATTTCTATGACTGAAGTTTGTAGCATTTACTTTCGATTATGTTTTCATTGCAGCTTTTCTAATGTCCTGTTTTGAGTTCGAGCTTGAATTAGTTGGGAACACGCATTTTCTTGTACATTGTGCTATTATGTTCATTTTGTCGTTAAATGCAGTGCTTCTATTTTGAAAAAAAGAACCCCCAGAAGTTAATTTCTTGACATGGGCTACTTCCTAAAATGATGGGGGATAGCTATGATTAGTTACAAATTTCTAGGATAAGGGGGGGGGGGGGGACCTATAATTTTCTTTGAATTGTTGCTTTGTGTATAGTGTATTTCTGATTAATATTGCATCTTCCGTTTTTATGTATGACAGATGGAATATAATACTCGTGAAGATGTTTTAGTTTTTTTTTTTTTTTTGTTACATTTATGTGTATATTACACACTTGTAGAGTTTTATTTTTGTTGGTTAATTAATGTATGAAGTGAAATAAAAGAATTAATTTTCTATTTCAAATATATATATATATAAAGTCATATATTCAAAATCAGACAGTTTACTGTCAGTGACGCAACCTTCAATATAATAATTGCATGCTGCAACTTTGCATGGTAATTTAAAAGAGCATCTTAAATAAAGTTGCATGTAATTTGTTGGCGAAATTTATTATTTCATGGTGTTTGGTATATTGAAGTTTCATCATAATTGTTTGTAGTTTTTATAATCAATATATTTTTTCTTTACTTATAAATTTGGATTAAAATGTAATAAAGCTTTTAATTTTTAATTTATTTTTCTGAATGTATTTACTTTTTGCTTTTTTACGTATGAGATGTTTGCTATAAATGCTTCTCGAAAGTTTGTTTGTTACATTGTGTTTTGTTGCTGGTTGTAACCCCCTTGTCTTGATTTTGTAGATTTCACAGAAAACTAGCTTCCCGACTTCGCAGCTTGCTCGACAGCTTGTGTCTTCCCAATCCCCTGTCAAGCCTTCGTATCAAGTACGTTTCTTGTTAACTGCTATTGAATTCCATTTATGAAATATCAGGACACGGTAGCTGCTTCTAATGTTCATGGTTGTTTTTAGCTATAGCTGTGTTTGATTTTCTATTTTGTATCTATATGCTTAATCTTACAGTTAAAAATGTTGAATGGTAGAATAGTTTGTAAGATATTACGATATATACAGGGCGTTCGAGGTAAATCCGGAAAATTGACCAAACAGAAAAAAAAACATTGCCTGTCAACGAAAAATAATTGTATTGGCACCAAACTTGGTATAAAGAAAGCACAGAACAGACCTAATCAAATTATTCAATGTAGCCTCCATCAGCTGCTACAACCTTCTCAAGCCTTCACCGGAATCGGCTGCACGCCAATTTCAGCTCATCTCGGTCCATCTGGGTCATCACGTCCCTAATCGCTGCTCGTAGAGCATCCTTAGTATTGTGATGCGTTGCGTTCATCTTTGCTTCAACCACGCCCCACACGTAATAGTCCATGGGGTTGCAGTCAGGGCTGTTGGGGGGCTACAAGTCTGGGGACCAGTGGTAATGGAAGTTGTTGAACAGCCACGCTTGCGTCCTCCGGGCCTTATGAGCGGATCCACGGCTTCACCACGGTCTCCAGAACGTTGATTTAATCTCGTCTGTCACCTTCAGGTCCTCCTCGAAGAAGTGTGGTGGCATGACGTCTTCCTCGCTGCTCACGACCCCCCAACACCATCACAGACGGCGGGAATTTGGTGTACATAACGGTAGGCACATCAGCAGCATCTTGCCAGATCCAGCTATCGTTTTGACGGTTGACCTTCCGGTCTTGAATAAAGTTCTTCTCGTCTGAGAAGAATCTGAGGAAGCCAGCACCATCGTGCGTGATGTCGTTGAGGAGAGCTTGCGCTTTCAGTTGTGTGTCCATTTTGTTTTGTTCAGTCAACAACTGACGATTCCGAAACACAAATGATTTCCACTGCAGGTCCTTATGCACTGCCAGATGGACTGTCGATGTGTCGCCAGGCTATGCATGCTTCGTCCACGATCCTCTTCGATCTTCTCTTTCAGCTCCGCAACGAAATCGTCAGTTCTTTTCCGATCTGATCGCTTCTTGTGTTGTTTCCTTGCAGCAGTAACAAGTTCCGGATGCTCCGATTCTCTAAACTTCCGAGCAATGTAACTTGGCTCTTGCTGTACCAAAACCAGACGATGCTTTGTTTTGGTATCTTCCTGGCACGAAGCGATTCGAGTATCGCCGTCCGACGATCGTATTCCCGGATCATCGTTCTGTGCTCGCCAGTTGTCGAATGCACACTGACGCCTCGATGACCGAGCGAACGGAGAGGGCATCCCGATCCAAGGTAGCCTTGTCTGTTTCCCCATTACTACTGCCTATACACATTCCGCATTTACCTCGAACGCCCTGTACAGTGTCCCAAAAGTCAGTTAACTGACATTTCAACGGATAATGAAGTATCCTCATCACATTGAACGTAGTGTGGAGTGGGAACACATTCCCGGGGTTTGAAACACATTATAAACTGCAGGTTCTTATTTAAGACCGTCATCGTTGTCCAATGGAAAACAAAATGGCAAACAGTCTTCGGTTCACCGTACCCTGGACTTAATTGCTTGAGGATATGACACCAATCAGCATCATCATTGGTTAAGTGCCGACTTTCGGGATACACTGTATTTTGAAAAGAAAGTGTGAGGCAAAATAGGCGAGGAGGAAACTTTACCTATTTTCATCAGATTCCGAAGTCGGGTATATGTAAAGAGTACAACAAATATGTTTGTTGTAAAGGAATTTGTGAAACAAAATTAAAATTGTGATTGCATACAGTCAGTATTTTATAGACTATACTTTGGATACAAAGAGCACGAGTGAAACAAATCTAATTTATTACGGTACATAAATCTAATTTGATTATCATTAACGTCCGAAACGAGCTGGTGAGCTTCGAAGGACAGAACCACTCCGTTCAGTAGACCGTGACACGAGCTTGTGATCACTCGCACAGAAATAAGAAGAGTGCTAACCTCACAGCCACCCCAGAGTCATTACTGTGATTTAGGAATCATACCGCTACCCTGCCAGTTCTGAAATCAAAATTTAGAAACATTTTTTATTCCATTAATAAGGTACAAAAGTTAAAATTACCTGGATGTGAGGAACGTTCCGTGATGTGTCTCGCTGTTAGTGCATGTCCGCATAATTTATGCCTCCTTGCTCGGGGTCCAGATTGCCATGAATGATGCTGTTTACAGAAGCTTGTGATGTGTCATTATGTGTGCCCAGATTTCTCTGTGTGAGCCCTTTCTCTTTACCTAACATGGCCAATGAGGTTCGTTGAACAGAATGGTTCCTTCGTGAAATATCACAGGTTCGTTTAGAACGTTGATAACAATTCACTCAATATTTTTATGTAGTCTCAGTTTGGATTTAAAGTGATAAATGTCTCAACTGTATTTTTTTTTTTTAAAGTGAAGTTCCACTTAATTTATTGAAACCGATACATCCCAAACTTTATTGTTAATAATCTAGATTTCAACACGAACTGAGAAGGTAAAACATATTTACAGGAAACTAGATTTAGATAAACATGTACTTGATTTTTTAATAATAATAATACGAAAAGAGTGGGATGGTAATTAAAGTGTTACAGAGCGCTTGATACAGGCCTCGGGATAGAGATAAATTCGAGATAAAAAGTACATTGCTCTTCTATGTAGTTAATTTTCCTCTTCTTCGTGCCTGATCTTGCAGGTATATTTTTAGTTATGAACAGTCATAGTCTGTTTAGAGCGGTAATTTGTAATGTTGCAGAAGAATACAATTTTCAGTTCATTTTAGGCTTCAGCACCGAGCGTAGCTCCAAGCGGAAGCCTTATATCTCAGCTCCGTTCATCAGTCCGTCAACAACTTTCAACTCAGTAACTACTAGGAATACGAAGGTTGTTGAGTTGTCGTTGCACATGTTTCTGCGAAGCGAATTCAAAGCTGCATAGATCATCTCTGTCCGTTCGTCGAAAACTTTTAATTTAGGAACCCTTACTATAGGGCTAGAAAGATAGTTGAGGTGTTGTTTGGAAAGGTCTCTGTGAGGCCAGTTCAGTGCCAGGCCGCGGTGGCTCAATGCTAGAGCGCTCACCAACTGTGTTATGGGTCGTCGGTTCGATCCCTGATCATGCCATGTGGGCTTTGTTGTGGACAAACACCGTGTGCATGGGTTTTCTCGGGGTTCTCCCGTTTCCCCCCACTTCCTTCATTTCATTATACCATCATGGTCCATCCGGCCTAAGCCAAAGTTGCATAAAGGCCTTAAAAAAATAATTCTAAACCGATTCAATGCCGCCCAGATTATCCAAATCGGATATACATAATTATGCAGATACTCAAATAGTCTGTATAAATCCTCTGTACTGAAAGCCTGGCGGTAGCATGTGTTACATAGACGTTCTCTAACTTGCATCTGGTGTGGTAACGACTAAACTTAACCCTACGAGCGCCACTTCTTACTAAGAAGAAGAGCAGAATGTAAATAGATTAATGATAATTTTTCATTAATACCTAACGGTTTGATACACCACACTTACGTCATGTAACATCCAGAGAATGTTTTCCTTGTGAGCCTTTTACACCAGTTATCTTTTTGGCAGAAAAACAAACAAACATAAATTGAAGTTGGCAAGCTGTTACTTTAACAAGAATTTGTGCTTCTCTAATTTGAATGTTCCTCTAATATTACACCCTATCTTTTCTTTAATAGCTTTGAAAAATTTTCTTAATATTTAGGACGGGAATTCTGCACACATTCTGCACTCTGGGACGTTAAAATTTTAATTCTCGGGAACAATTTATTACAGAACAGGATTGAACCGCGGGATTACAGACTTCGCCTGTATAATTTCATCGGCTCTATTTTCCTATCACAAAGTCGGCTGCACTTCCAAGAAAACTCAACCTGGGCTCCCATGCCATTTTCCCTTCCATGTGGATTATAATTGATCTATCCAACACTAATAAAACATAGAAGTTTGTTCCCTTAACTTTGATAGTTTGCAACCTCTCATGCCCCTCTCGCGTATAGCGAAAATAGGCAACATTTAATGGTAATTAAAAGAAAGCAAACGAGACCTCACGACAAGCCTGAGCTTTTCATACGTGATTCTCTAATTAATTTCTACAGGGTTTCACACATCATCACACATATACATTCACACTCAGAACAGGGAATCTTGACTGATATGTATTTCCGATAGCAATTCCGCCGTAGAGGCAGATTTTGTTTACTAGGCAAAGCTTGATTTTACGTGACTCCATTGTGCGCCTTGAATGGAAAATACACATTGTTAAGCAATACGACCGCTGTCGTGTCCCTCCCAAGGAGATTTGATTTAATTCAAATAAAAGTACTGACGAGAGAAGTTCGGCTCTCTCTTCCCCTTCCAAGGGTTCAGATTTCTAGTTCCCTATTTTATACTCATTTCTCTGGGAAACAGAGTATCTCGTCCCTCTGTCTCAAAAAAAAAAAGAAAAAAAAAAGGGAAACCTTTGTACTGAACTTATTTCTTGCTCTCCTGAATTTCAAAGATATAAAATACAAGTCCCAAAGGAACCTAGGAGCTTACCCCTGGTCATCGCAGCTGCATGGCTTCGAAGTGTTGCAGTGGTCAGTCGGTCATTACGTGTGTCCTCAGTGAGACGCGCTCCCATTATAAACGGTTCTTACCCCCCATTGTTTCAACAGCGAGAGTTTGGACCAAATTTAAAGAATCGTCTCGGATTGCCTGAAGCTACCCACACTTTCTTGCCGCGCTCCAGAGTCCAGTACACAGTATCCAAGTTCCCTCGTTTTTTTGAAACATGCTAAAAGAATATAAGTCATATGAAATACATGGAATTAAAAAAGATACAAGTACATAAAAGATTACAGAAAAAAAAACATATAAATATCAATAATGAATAATAGATTACATACACACATATCAATTTACAATCAATTTATATGTACACTAAATATGGATCTGGCCAGATCATTACCTATAAACCTATATTTCAAAAAATTAAATTTTAAAAAATTTGCTTATATTACATTAACATGATTGGTTTACCAAGCTTGTTACACCTGTGTCCCCCCTAACTGGACTCAGCTTCACTTGTTTATTTACTAATTATACAAATAGGTTGTTCTTACCTACTTGACGTTCGCGGTGCAGTGTACAATCCTTGAGTGAACAAATACTCAAAACCCAACGGTTTGCCGGAGGGAATGAACGTCTAGGGAAACTTCGAAAAATATATAAAGCAGAAGGTACCAGAAAAGAAATAAAATAAGATAAAATCTATGCACCACGAACATCGAGTAGGCAAGAAAGTTTAAATTTCAGTCTGCTGATCATGTCGTTTTTTTTTCAATATCGTATATTCTCTGTTTCAAGTTCATCAATTTTTTTATACTGTACTTGTTTTCTAAATATAGTTGTCATGAACTATGATTTGTTATTATTCGTTGGTATATTCGAGCACTGAGTTATTTAACCTTGTGGAACGCATAATCATAACGTTAGATTAATACTCACCAATTTTTAAATATTTTACACACACACACACACACACAAACGCAGCATATAAGGGCTAGAACATTTCTTCCTGCATTATTCAAATCACACAATGAGATTTTCTTTTAAGCTTTTTGTTTCAAAACAAGTCAACTGTTGTTTTCATTATTTAGATTTTTTTTAAGGAAGTAAAAGTTTATTTTCGGTAAAAAGAAAAATATGTTTTTCACACCAGTAAGATAAACTATTATGGATAATGAACTCCAGTGATCCATCTGCATATATTTCTTTTCCACGGTGCTTAGGTACAATGATAGTCATTCTGAAGTTAAGTAGGTCCCGTCCTTATAAACTCAGTAGCTCGTTGAGAACGCTAATAGTTTAATCAGTGTGAGTAATTAAATTCTTTACCATGCATTCCGCAGTGTTGAATACTGTTTACTAAAAAAGTAGATTATTTAATTTGTCCAGCAATTCATCTTAAATACTTTTATAAAATATTCTACATTTTTTAATTAAGAATACTTATTTCTGTATTAGAATTTTAAACTGTTTCCTTCTTTGTAGTCATTTCCTGGTCAACAAACTTCTGCTTCTGGTCCCGGCCCTGGACCTGGGCCTGGCCCTGCTGGAACTATGTTCCCGGGTGGACCTCCAAGTAAAACTATGCCGCCACCGCCAGCACAACCAAGGAGGCATCCAGATTTTACCAAAGACCAGCAAGCATATCCTGGTTATGCTCAGCAAAGGCCTGTATATGGTGAGTACTTCAAAACTATGTATTATTGTGTTTGTGTATTCATAGTAAACGTTTACATAGATACATAGGCAATAAAGATAAGGAATAGAAATAAAAGCACTAGTGTGAACAGAAATGTTTATAATGCTCAAAAACACGCAGATGTGAGAGCCGTTACACAGTCAATCGTATTTGCACGCTGCGTAACAATGTCACGACTCTTTATCAGTTAACTTTAATAACAATGCGAGATCATGTACACGAGTACATATGTACAACTCAATAAAAAGCACATGAAAAGTTAGAACAGCGAAGTGGCAGCGTAATAATAGGAATCTTACTGAGGGAAGGAGGGGATGAGTTAAGAAACTCGGAACGGTAAACAGACGAGTAAACCGGGATAAACCAGTTTTGAATTTTGGAATTTGAATTCATTTATAATCTTTAAGCAACTTGGGTTCATGCCGAGAACGAACCGACTGTAGAAGAATATGCAAAAGACGGAGTCAGGACTTATCCCGGCAAAGTAACCGTGAAGATAGAGAAAAAATAGGTACCTTAAAAACACACTCACGACGTTTTTCTTCCTTTTTTAAGACTAAAACTAGTCAGTGAGTGTGTCGTGTTTTTCGTGGATTTTCGTTCAGAGACATTCATAACATATGACCGGTTATTAGCGCCCCCACATGAACACCATTGAATAAGGGAAGATACACGAATTGTCCTGTCTTCCCGTCCCGCCAACATCTCAGTAACTACAAGTCAGAGAAGAGACTGTTGGATTCCTCATGGACAGAAAAGGTAAGAAAACATTTTTTTTTTATCTTAAGGAACATTTGATTTTATACGGGAGTGTTTTGGTTTTGTGTGTAAACCCATTACGTAGCTTGTATTTATTTATTTACTTTCGGTTACTTTCTTGTGAGATGGCTTCATAAAATAATCTTAAGAATTATTCGTTTTCGCACTACTTTGGTCTCGGCTGCCTCGGAGTAAATTTAAAAAATGTAATATTGAAGAGTGAAAAGTATTTGACTGGACCGGGGATCGAACCCGCGACCTTTGGGTAACCGTCCCAATGCGCTAACCACTGCGTCGCCCAGTCGATCCGCTTTCCAGTCACACATGATGTCAATGTTCTCTCTCGAAAAGTGGGAGGCGCAGTGGTTAGCGCATTGGGACGGTTACCCAAAGGTCGCGGGTTCGATCCCCGATCCAATCACATACTTTTCACTCTTTAATATTAATGACAATCTGCACCTACAGAGGCTCAGTGTATAAAAATCGGACGTTTCCTCCATTCCAACTTTAAAAATGTAGCGTGCTTTTTCAAAAGCATTTTTATCGTCCTGGTAAAAAAGGGTTTGCACTTTCGATTAATGTTATACCAAAGAAGGCTTTAGATTCTAGAGGATTTGCAACTTATTTCTTTTTTAAAGTACATAAATTTGGAATAAATATATATACTTGTTGTCGTAAGCAGAAACTCTTTGTCAATACACTAGAAATAAATCTCTTCAGTTTCAAGCTACATTAAGTCCCTTCAGGATTAAGAGAGCCAATATATTTCAGTGAAATATAGAAAATATAATATATTAGAAAGATAGAAAAGGGGAAAAATACATTGTCAAGAAAGTACCGGGAATTGGTCAATAAAACGCAAAATATGCATTATTCATCAAAATTTATTGTATCCCCTTCCGAAATAATATACTTATGCCAACGAATAATCCAATCATCAAAACATTTTTGAAACGCATTTTTCGGAATCGACTTCAGTATTCGCCGCGAATTCTCTTTGATGTCTTCTATCGACTGAAAACGGGTGCCTCGAAGTGGTAATTTGAGTTTTGGAAAGAGAAAAAAGTCGTCCGGAGCCAGATCAGGGGAATACGGTGGTTGTCCGATAAAATTTGTTGAGTTTTTGGCCAGAAATTCGTTCACAATGATAGCCTTGTGAGATGGTGCGTTATCGTGGTGCACAATCCATGAGTTTTCTTTCCACAAATCTGGTCTTTTTCGACGAATTTTCTCTCAAACGCCGCATAACGCTCAGATAATATTCTTTATTTACTGTCTTACTTTCTGGCAAGAATTCCGAGTCCACAACACCGAGATGATAAAAAAAATATGTCAACATCACCTTCACTTTTGAACGACTTTGACGTGCTTTTTTCGGTTTCGGCTCAGTTGGAAGGCGCCATTCCGAAGCTTGTTGACTGGTTTGCATGTCAAACTCGTAAACCCATGTCTCATCACCAGTTATAATGCGTTTTATGAGTTTGGGGTCGGAATTGACTCGTTCTAGCATGTCTTCAGCGACCCTTACACGATTGAGTTTTTGCAGAAAATTCAGGTCTTTCGGCACTAGTCGAGCGGCAACGCGTTTCATGCCCAAACAATCGTTTAAAATGGTACGAATTGATTAGTGAGACAGAAATTTCAGCGGCTCTCTTTCTCAGACTTAAACGACGATTTTCAGGCAACATTTCCTTTATTTTAGCGATGTTAAGTTCAGTTGAAGACGTTGAGGTCGACCTGAAGGAGGCAAATTTTCCACCACATCTCGACCGCGTTTGAATGCACTGTATCACGCACGTGTTTTTAATAAAGTCGATTCACCGTAAGCCTTATGTAACATTTTCAGCGCTTCGGCGCACGAAATTCCATTTGCAATGCAAAATTTAAGACAGATTCTCTGTTCGATATTTTTATCCATTGTAAACTTCGTGCACACACACTTGAGATGAACTGACAAATAAAGCACTGTAAACAAACTAAATGACAGATGGCGCTCAAACTCCGCGTGAGGATAGAGGGCAGTTGTACAAACGTAGTGACAAGAAGAATTTCAACACTCCCTTTAAGTGGGCTTTGTAAATGTACAATTCTCGGTACTTTCTTAACAGAATGTATTATCGAAGCTTCTTTGCTGTAGAATCACTCTACTCCATGGTCCAATAATGTATGAAGGCTGCAAAGACATTCTAACAGTTTCGAAATGGCACCTCGGAAAGGCACTGAACCTAAAAAATAATAATTTGTGAGCTAAGATTGTGGGTATGTCTATGGAAGTAACGCATAGAGAGAATTGTGAATAATTGTATAAAGAAATAAAATTGGTAATAAAAGGCTTTATTGAAACCCGTGATAAATTTACGTGTTGTAATTAAAATAAAATATGCATACAACTTTGAATAATTAATTAAAATAATATTTGAAATGTTTGTTTAAAAAATTACAAGGTCAACGTATGTTAATGAACCGAACTCTTGACGTGGAAGAGAGCTGTAAATAGAGGAAGGATTATATAGACGTGATGTAGTCTCGAAACTGTAGATTCGTAGTGTATTGACATTCTTAGAAGTTTGTGCTCACGCAAACAAGTATAATTTAAAAATGATACACTTGCGCTGTTATAGTATTCTTGGAATAAATAGTAAATTGTATTTAGCTTCATAACTCGTTGTAATATTATCAGTACAAAAGGGTATTGATATATGCTATGTAAAAAGACTGTATATTTCCGAATATGTTCAAAGAACTTCATGAGGTGAAATAATGTATAGTTGTAAACTTTGAATATGGAAAATGTTTAATGTTTGGTATTCTAAGCATTTAATTACGTTCTTCAAATCGTTAATAATTCTTAACTGATTAATTCCGCAACCGTAGTGCAGTTTCATCACCACTGAATTTGTACTCCCAGGTTGCAGGTAACTGTTCTGTCAGCTTTTGACAGAATGGTTCAGCACCCATATGAGGAGACTTTTCAGGGTATAATTTGCGTTTTGCTTTAGTAAATTATTTTACATATTTTGTAAGGTAACAACACATTTGATAACGTTTATCTGGTAATTAAAGAAAATTGAACGCCTCATGGAAGTAAATGAGAACAAAATACTTTGAAGTCCGTAGAGGATAAGTTCTATATTATGTATGATTTATGTAGCAGACTGTTAAATCTTTTCTATCTGGATGTGAAACTGCTCAAATGTCAAGTACTGAGCATTCTGTTTTTCCCTTTGTAGCGTGGCCGAACAATAATCAGTACCGGGGGCAATTTCCACAGCAGACTCCAGGCCCACAAGGACCTCAACAATGGAGTCAAGGACCTCCACGCCCCACAGTACCTCCTGCTAACCAAACCAACAATCAGTGGGACCAACCTAGATTTCCACCGAGTGGGCAGACAACATTTCAGTCTCAACAGGTAAGTCACAACAGAATAGGGGTATTACGTTATAACATATGAAAAACAATTCGGAATTGCGTGGATTAACCGTAAGGTGTTGCCGTACTAACATTATTATATTATGTTTGTGATGTAATTTTCAAGTATTGTACTAGTTCAGTTACCAACGATAAGTAAAAAATGCAAATATTTGTGTTTCTTTTTGGTAGGCCTAATTATAAGCACCTGAAATATATGTACATCGAACAAATTAAAGCCATAAAGGGATACAAAAGAAGTAGTGTGGCTGTTCTATTCTCTTAGTTAACTGTTCCACCTATCCAGGTTTCCATGGAAGAACCAAATAAGAACTTGAAAAAAGATCTACACTGAGCCATATGATTTAAACATTTGACAATAGGTAGTTGTGATATATATACACATCATAATTCATTCAAAGAAGGCATAAGGAAAACGAGATGGGAAAGTATCAAGTTCTTGCGGGTTTCATATAACTTATTCAAGGGTGTTCCTGCTCGTAGAGCAAACTATGCTTATTTTACAAAATCAACAAATTTTCCTTTGAACTGTGTATGTTCGCTGACTACAGAATGCAAAGGTTGCTGAAAGAGCTCAAGAAGTGATCCCCAGTTGGATAAAATATATAAAAGCAGTAGTCGGAACTAAGAGGGAACCTGTGTGCTCAAACTTCCAGATTATCAAGAACTAACTCACCAGGAAGGTACCCGAGGCTGATACTCTTATTTCTGGGTGAGACCCGTTTCCCTTTAAAGTCCTTCAAAAGATATGTGCAAAGTGTAAATTTTATCTGAATTCTTATAGTTTTCCCGCCAGTGGGACCTAAGGTTTTAAACGTCTGAAATAGATATTTTAACAACCCTTTTTGCTCGAATAACGATTCTTGGCGCAGAGTCTTCCTGGAGTAGTGGAAGAGTGTTCACTTGTCGTGCGAAGGGTCCGCGGTTTGGTCATGTCAACAATACATTTTGAAGTAAATGTATTTCGATACCTCTCCAGTAGTTGGCAAGTGTGTGAACCTTGCGCACGCCGAGAGGCAGTTCTTTCCAAATGGCAGTTACGCTTGAGACGTTCGACCAAGTGGAGTTGTGGAGCGTAATCAGATTTCTATCGTCAAATGGAGAGAAACCACCTGAAATCTATCGTCAGTTGTGTGCAACGTATGGTGACACTTGCATGACACTCAAAAGTGTTCGTAACTGGTGTGCAAAGTGTAAATAAATGTCTTCGATAAAACCCGTTCCGAACGGCTTCGCACATCCCACACAGAGAGTAATGTTGACTCTCCGGAGGCATTGATTCAACATTTCAAACAACAGCGGATGCATTGGGCATTTTATATGGCAGTGCGTACAGCATCGTCCATGAAGTTGGTTATCACAAAGTGTGATCAAAATGGGTCCCCAGACTCAAGAACTCAATTTCTGGGATTGGGAAGTTCTCAAGCATCCATCATCTGATGTGGCCCCGTCAGATTTTCATCTATTCGGCCCACTAAAGGAAAACTTACCGGCAAACACTTCAGCAGCGATACGGAAGTTGTGACAGTCGTGCGTCGTTGATTACGCGCCCAGCCGATTTCTACTACATGGGCATCGAAAAATTGGTTTCACTGTGGGACAACTGTATCAATATGAATGGATGGTATATGGAATAGTAATGTAATGTTCAATCTTCAAAGTGTGTATATTTCAGTTTTTTTTAATACAGTTCCGTTTTACTGTAAAAAATTTACTCAATTACTTTTTGCTTTTTCCTCATATATACTTTTCACTTTTCTGCAGAACGTGTGCAAATGTTGTGTATTTCTGTATGCTCTTGACATGTAAAGTGTTCAGCATTCATAACCGTCAAGGATATTCAGTGAAAGTAGGCTACTACAATCAAATGTTGAGTATAAAAAGACCTTAGGTAAAGGAATTCTTTTTCAATATTAGATATATTCATGCTTTGTGAATAGGTGGTCTTTTATTTTATTTTATTTTTTCCTCCTACTTACGATCATTGTAACGCTTAATTTGAACCTTTGTCAAGTATAACTGTTGTGATATTAGCAGTTGGCGATATATTATGGCTTATGTGCAAGCTGGAAACTCTCGTTTGTGTCTGGAAATCCGTGAAAAATCAGAAATGTTTAATTTGTGAAATAGCGGCCACCTTGGTAATCTAAAATTAGGAACAGGTAAATGGGTAAAATCTTATAAGAAGCTAAAGTCGCGAACTTTGCTCCATCGAAGTCTGCCATAACCCGAATCCTTCAAAAATGGACCACTGCAAGTAAGTTACTGTTACCACTTCTGTGGGTTTACCGTCGTACGGAATTGTAGCTATGCGTGTGGCCTGTTTTTATCTATTTACCACTTCGTAATCTTGTTGGAGATGCCCGGTGGATGGTAGTTCAAGTAAAAAATACCTGATTAGCATTCAAGTACTTTCCAGGAAATTCTTGACCTGAATGAGATAAGAGACATACTTTTGAAATCAGAAATGGAATTATTACAAAACTTGTTGAGGTTTGATATTTTTGCTTTCATCCTCGTAATACCGTTACTTGTATATATTGCCGGTATATTCACAAGGACTCGGTAGTTCTGAAATCCATATGTAATTTCTGTTATAACGAATCAGCAAAATTGTGAATTTCTTCCAATCTGATAGCGAGATACGGAGCAACAGTATTTAATTACGTTACGTAAGCCATATGTTTGGTATATATTATACAGGGTTTTATAAAACGTTCGTAAATTGAAGGGTGAGTCCCTTGCAACGAGACAAAAAAGGTATTTCGTTTGAAGAAATGCAAAACATCTGTAGTTTGAGAGTTAGATACACCTAAATGTGGCATTCTATCGTGATGAATGAGGTAATATCTTAACAAATAGTGACGTAAGAAAATCACAAAGTTGTGCCCAAAAATTGTATTTGAGCAAAGTTTATGATTAGAAAACGCAGCGTAGTTGTGATTTCTATGCTTGTTTACTGTGCATTGTCAGTTACGTGAGAATTAAAGTTTTAGGTGGGGTTATTTTCTATGCTGCACCTCTCAATCGTAAACTTCACACAGGTACAATCTTAGGAACTGCTATAAGGCGCTACTTAGGTTATCGCAAATCCAACTTGAATTTTGTTACCTGTTCCTAATTATTTCTGTTGTTATGTCCTCCAGATCCACAGTTCAATATTCCAGTGTGAAAATGACCTTCCAGCTATATGTGAGAGTTTGTTTAATAAATATATTCAGTGCTTCCTAATTTGATGTTTCAGTTTCGGTTATTCTACATTTGGGTGTTAGCTATATCGCGTGATATTATTTCTGCATCCGTAGCTTACTATTTCCATGGATTACGATCAGTGATGATCCTTTAAATGAACTATGATGCATGAAAATATAGAACGTGTGCATTGGTGTGTTTTTTCTTTTTCTGTTGTTATTTTATGTTTACGATGAAAGCTGTGGCGCTCTAATGATCAAGTTCCATAAAGTGAAGTTTTAAGTAACGTTTTAAATTATTCCAAACAGAGTCAATATATTGGCTTGGCTTCGTATGTTTTAAGTTTATTTCTTAAATTCATTTCAAGTGTCTTCATCAGTTATGAACGTCAGTTGGTGTAGGCTGTATGTGAGTCGCAGAATGCATTAATTGTTCCTTTTATCAATTTCAGCAGCAGTGGGGAACCAACTTGTCACCTCCAGGTGTGACTCCGTCTACCACCTTGAGACCACCTGTGGGACCTAGACCTGCATTTAGGCAAGATGGAAAAGGATTTCCTATGCCACCACCCACTGGAGTTAAGGTATACATATATGTGAAAATTATCTGATATTTTTAGAACTACGTGCGTTTTCAGTGAAACTTATATATGTAAAATGTATCTAAGGGAAGGCCGGATAGGCATTATAATACGTGAAATCTGAAGAGAGGAAAGAAATTGTATTTACGTAAGTATCTTGAAGATCACGTTCACAATTTCACACTTAACAATAAACACTATAAAGTCACTTATAATTCTGGTCTTCAGCCGTCATCAATAGTAGACAAGAAAGAAGTTCACAATTTAAAGGGATACAGAAAAAAGATTTTGATCTTGTTTTTGTATACCTGCCGTACTGATGACGGTGAAGCCAAAAATTATAATTGACGTTATAGTGTTTATTGTTAAGTGTGAAAATGTGAACGTGATCGTCGGGATACCACGTAAGTAGAATTCTTCCCCTCTCTCTTCAAGATTCACCTACTATATATATATATATATATAAGATGGTAAAAGAGGTAAAGAAAAAAAAAAGGATACTTACCCAGTGGAATGCTGAGACAGGAGTACAGGAATTTCACACACACAATAGAAAAGCGGCAACGTTTCGCAAAAGCGTTGTCAAATAGTAGAAGAAGATAAGGACAGAGCGTACTGGTGCGGGACTTGGGCTAAGACGCCATATTGCCAACGATGCTGTGGGTAACAGTGTGGCCAGTTATGGAGGCTGGAAAACTACTAGATGTGTCAAAGAGATAAGAAAGTGCGGAGGTTACTAGGAGCAGGTAAGGGACTTCCTAAAGGAATAATAGGATATAGAATCAGAGGGGAAGGTAAGATAAAAATAATAATGAAGATGAAGGGGAAAAGGAGGACAGAGAAACAATATTGAAAAATAGAATTAAAGTGCAACTAGAGACTGAACAAAGAAGAGAAATAAGATGATGATACTGCGCTTTCTAACTGTGGCAGGTTAGTCAGGGTTCAGGATTCTGACTCGAAAGATTTCGTCAAAGGTGCAACCGTGATCAGAAGTGTGTTCATGTATGGGGAGACGCAGAAGTTGTGATTTGGAGGACGAGTGATGGTTGTTGATGCAGATTGTTCGAGGAGTTCGGGTTTCGCCAACGTAGAAGGCGGAACATAGGTTACAGAGTAGGAGATGATAAATGAGGTTGCAAGATATGCAACTACTGAAGTGTCAGGAAGAGTACTACGTCTTGTGAGTGACAGGATGTACGAAAGTCAGACTGGGATCAAAGATAGGACAGGTTCTGCAGCGGGGTCTATTGCACTTGCCATGTTTGGGGGAGGGGGCGGGATTGGTCCAGTTCTGGTGAGAATCGTGTTGATTCTCAAGCTCCTTTAACAGTCCGCATCAACAACCATCGCTACTGCTCCAAATCACAAATTTCTCCTTCATCTTCTTCTTTATTATTATTTCCCCCTCCCATCTGATTCATTATCCTCTAATTCCTTTAGGAATCTCCCTAGTAACTTCCTTCTTCATTTAGTTTGTTTTTCTCCGACACATCTAGTTATTTCCTCGCCTCAATAATCTAGCCACAGTTACCCAGCATAGTTGGCAACATGGCGTCTTAGTCCGAGTCCCGCACCATCCGCTGTCCTTTTTTTCTCTCCTACCAGGTGAAAACGCTTTTGCGAAACGTTGCCGCTTTTATATTGTGTTTGTGAAGTTCCTGTCTCAGCATTCCACTATGTAAGTATCCTTTTCTTCTACCTTTTTTTAACCATGTTATATATATATATATATATAACCATCTTACTGAAAGGGTTTTCCCGTCCCCTCTCCCCAAACCTGGCAAGTGCAATAGACCCCGCTGCAGAACCTGTCCTATTTTTGATCCCAGTCTGACTTTCAAACATTCTATCACTCACAAAGGGTACTCTTTCCAACACTCCGGCAGTTGCATATCTTCCAACCTCATTTATCTCGTAATCTGTAACCTATGTTCCGCCTTCTACGTTTGCGAAACCCAAACTACTATAACCATCCGCATCAACAACCATCGCTATTCCTGCAAATCACAACTTCCGCACCTCCCCATACCTGAACACACTTCTTAATCACGGCTGCAACTGTGACGAAACCTTCCGAGTAAGCATCTTGAACCCTGACTCACCTGCCACATTTAGAAAGAGATGGGAGCAGACGTACATCTCTCTCCTTTCCGCCAACCACGAACTCGACCATAACTTCCTGCAGCGCAGTGTCGTCGTCGTCGTCGTCTTCTTCGTTCCGTCTCTAGTTGCATTTTCATACTATTTTTCAATATGTTTTCTTCATTCTCCCTTTTGCCTTCATCTTCATTATTGTTATTATTTCCCCCATTATCTAATTCTTTGCCCTCTTATTGCTTCAGGAAGCCCCTTACGTACTCCTAGTAACCTTCGCACTTTCTTCTTCATTTGGTGTTTTCTCCGACCCATCTAGTCATCTTCCCGCCTCCATGTCCTGGCTCGCAGGTCTACGGACCGCAACGTGGTGAAACCATCACATAGTCTGAGCAAAAGGCTACCGCTGCTCGTACTGGCGTAGGGGATTGGCGACCTCATCGCAGGTCTACGGACTGTAACGTGATGGAAATACATCACTTAGCCCGAGTAGCAGACCATCGCCGCGCGTATACGGCGTAGGGAATTGGTGACCCAATCGTCCAGCCGGCTTATGCTGGTTGCAATCAGCCAACAATGGCGTAGGGAATTAGCGACCCCATCGTCCAGCCGGCTTTTGCTGGCTGCAATCAGCCCTAGCAGCTAAACATCTACGCTGCTTGAAAGGAGGACCAGCAGAGAGGATTTCATTTACTTTCACATCATCTTTCATCCACAGATGCTTCATTTTTTCATCTCCTCTTGTGCTGCGACGTACGCCTCCACGCAGTGTCGAAGGATGTGTTATGGTTGTGCCTGCATTGACGCTGGGCCCGTGGAAAGTGGGAGGAACAGTTGGATAGCGCCTAGCTCTTAACGGCAGATTCTTCAATAGTCTAGCTCGTTGAAGCTGGGAAGTGCGCCATTGGGGAGCTCTTCAGAGCTTTGGTCTCTTCAATACTGGGGGAGTGGGTGTCCCAAGTATCCATCAGTCGGGAGTGATTTGACTTCGCCTCGATTTCCAGCTTGCTGGCAAGGGTGATGAGGGTAGTACCTGGCAACTTCGTTGGCTCCTCAGAACGAAGACGGAGAAGTGTAAACATTTACGGCTTTCATTCACCATGGCTCCTTCAATCCTAAAAACCAGTCGCCTTCGCAGAAAGAGAAAAAGACAGAATGAAGAGAAAGTCACTGATGCAAGTAAGAAGACGCATACAGCTAATGAATCAACCAGTGACAAGGAACAGAAAATATAAGTACAGGAACAGACAAGAACCAACTATCACACGATATCTTGTGATTAAGGTAAAGAACGAAGCAGAAAATTCAGGTGGTTTTCAAGGAGTTATCCCTTTTCGTTATACGAAAACAACTTAATTACGTTGCAGGTTAGCTTGAGCATGTTAAAAAGCTTCGTAACGGCATCTTGCTAGTGGAGACGTCTAATAATAAACAGACATGTAACCTCCTGAAAATGAAGTCCCTGGGCCATCCGAAGTTCAAGTTGAACCACACCCTCAACTGAATTATAGCCAAGGAGTAGTATCTTGTTGGAATCTCAAAGACGTTCCTGAAGAGGTGATTCGGACTGAACTCTCCAGCCAAGGTGTAGTCAACGTTCGATAAATTAAAACAAGAAAGAGTGGAGAACTCCAACCCACGGGGTCTCTAATTTTGACGTTTGTCACCCCCACAGCTCCCCAAGGACGTGAAGACAGATTTCTATTGCTTACCTGGCCGTCCTTATATACCGAGTCCGCTCCGCTGTTTTAAATGTCAGCACTATGGACACACCAGCACATCGTGTAATGCGACCAATGCTGTATGTGCAGTTTGCGGTACTAGTAGTCATGGTGCGGATCCTTGCACCTCACTGAAACCTCAGTGTGGTAACTGCAAGGGTGATCACACGGCCTGGACGCGTGACTGTCCAGTTTTTAAGGAGGAAAACTAATTCGGGAGTTGATGGTTCTAGAAAGAATCTCTGCTGGTGATGCCAAACGTCGAGTAAGAGTGTCTCAGCGCACCCTTCCATCTGGTGCGTTTTCAACAGTAGCAACAAGACAACTAGTTAAAACTGTCTCGGTTGGCACCCAAACAGTGATGTGTCAACTCAAACTGAGGGACTTCAAGCTGACAAGATGTCCTAAGCATCGCAAAGCCTCACCATCTCCTGAAGCTGCATCGAGGAATACTGAGAGAGAAATCGTCTCTACGGAGTCTTCTAATACTTCACGAGCTGTACATAGTGTTCGTGCTGGTTATATTTCCAAACCCTATCGTATGTCTCCAGTAATTTTGAGCATAAAACGGCTCACTAATGTTCTGGCTACTCAGTTAGCTCATCAACAGTCTCCATCTGCCCTGAACGAGCCGAGTTCATCCATAACATCAGATATGAGAGGACGATGTAATGGACTCGGAATATACTCTAGTCGGAAAGGGAGCGAACCACCGCTCGAGATTCACCAGATGTACCATGTGCTGAGTTACTTCTCCAAGATATCCTCTTTAGTTGGACATCCAACACATAATTTCGTAGTGTACCCGGTACAGCGAGGACTATGATCGCCGTGGTCACGCTACCCGACCACTTGGCATTCGAACATCTGAGTTGTTGGAGAATCTGAATGTAGATCGTCCACGGATTAATATCTCTTTATAAACTCTAAAGAAATCTGAGACATCCATGATTGAATTCCAGTAATGTTTTCGTGAGCTGCAGAGTCAATACCCGAATTTTATCGCTGTTTTTACAGATGGGTCAAAATCAGAAAAAATTGTTGGTTGCGCGTTTGTTATAGATGGGGGAACCCGCCAATTTTGTCTTAATCCCAAAGCCAGTATTCTTATTGCTGAGCTGTATGCTCTTTTAAAGGCTTTGGATTTTAATCTTCGCGGTTTTAACCGCATCCTTGTGTGTACAGATTCGCTTAGTGTTGTCCAAAACCTCGACAATATGTATTCTAAGCATCCACTCGTGCAAGATATCATATGTAAGACACACGCCATCTGCTCTGCTGGTGGGGAGGTTGTCTTTTCCTTGATACCCAGCCATGTTGGTATCAATGGTAATGAATTGGCAGACTAAGCTGCTCATGAGGTCTCTTTAGGAGTTAACATTGATATCCAACATGTCCCATTTCAGGACATGTTGATAAATTATAGACAGGTTACGCGAAATGAATGGTAGCAGCGATGGGATGACGTTTCTGTTAATAAATTGAACGAAATTAAGGTAACAGTTGCTCCATGGAAATCATCTTGCCGAGATAGTAGGCATGAAGAAGTACTTTTATAGGGCACAGTCTCATGACTCATGGATATCTATTGCGACGTTTGGATCCTCCGCATTATAGTGAATACAATGGAATTTTAAGTATTCGTCACGTCCTTTCAGATTGTCCAGAACTCATCTCACAAGGGAAGGGTTACTCAGACCACCTCGAAATACTACTTCAAATTTAGTACACATGTAGGTCAGCCACAAGAAGAGTACCACAATAAAAATTAGCTGCCATTTTGAAGTGCAAGGCCTTTAAATAGAAGGGTAAAGTTTAGACTCGGTCTCTTATACAGTGCTTGTCAAAGTTCCAGAACTGCTAAATATCTCGGTTAGAATGCGTGTTTTGAAAACTTGAAGGCGACAAAAGTTGCAGAGTATCAACAGAGCAATCGGATGGGCTTGAAGAATCTAGCTATTAAGATCGGTACCATATATATATATATATATATATATATATATATACACTCGCGCCCATAATTTTTATGATATTTGAACCAAATTTTATTATGTTGTTTCTAGGCTTAATAGCTCGGCTAAGTTCGTTAATGAGCAAAATCGGCCCAAGGGGGTGGTCGGGGGAGGGGGTTGAATTTAATATATATATATATATCAGCCCCTATGGAGTTTAGAGGGAAACTTTATAGGGAGTACTATAATTAATGCAGACAATGTTTACGGTGACACCAACGATTCAGGGTCTGTAAGGGTACGAGTGGGGTTGGGGTGGAAATTCGAAATTTTTAAATCCACGTCTTGTGGGGTATCGTTGAAAAGCTCTTGATGATTAATCTATAAATCAATAACTAGTTTCTCGATAGCGCTCATATAAGGCGAGATTTGAAATTTTGAAAATCAAAACCACTTCGAGATCTACCTCAGCTTGTAGGCCTGCCGAAAGGAAGCTCCAACTTTTATTGCAGATTCTATATCTACGGAAAAAACTAAAGAATATGTTCTGCTCAAAACTGTAAGATCTTAAGTCGTGGGCCCTACAGGGAATCTAGATATAGAATCTAGGACTTAGATCCTACAGCTTGGTAGGGCCCATGATTTAGATCCTACAGCTTTGAGCAGAACATATTCTGATTTAGTTTTTTCCGTAGATATAGAATCTGCAATAAAAATTGGGGGTTCCATTTTAAAAAATCTAAGCTTTAAATTGATGGGTTAGGGCCCATCCGATAGCTCTGTTGATACTCTGCAACTTTTGTCGCTTTCAAGTTTTCAAAACACGCACTCTAACCGCGATATTTAGCAGTTCTGGAACTTTGTAAAGCACTGTATAAGAGACCGCGTCCAAACTTGAACCATTTATTCAAAGGCCTTGCACTTCAAAATGGCAGCTAATTTTTTGTGTGGTACTCTCTTTGTGGCTGACCTACATGTGTACGAGATTTGAAGTAGTGTTTCGCGGTGATCTGACGTTATTGTTAGGGGATGAATCAGATGTGTTGCGAAAAGTTCTTACGTGTGTTCAAGGGACAGGTTTATCTCCGTGTGTTTGAGATGATTGTGTTCTTTAGCTGTTAAGTTTTATGTAGTATTATTATGTTATTTTTGTGAAGTCCTTCACGTTTTTAACTTGTTATGCTAGTGACTCTCTACATTTTTAGTTTTTACCACTATTTTCTGTTTTTGAAGACGCTTTACATCTTCAGCTTTTATATGATTTTATTATTTTAGTTAATTAACAGCTATGTTTAGACGTGACAAAGATAATGGGCTTCCCCGTATGGGGAAGGGCGTAAGCCATAGTGCTGTTACCGCCCATACTATTCATTTTATCTTATCCATAACCTGGCCACACCGTTACCCAGCATCAGTTGGCAAAATGGCATATCCTTAACACGATTCCCTCAGCTGTTCATTTTCTCTCCTACCATGTGAAAACGCTTTTGCGAAACGTAACCGTTTTTCTTGTGTGTTTGTGAACTTTTTGTACACCTGTCTTGGTATTCTAAAATGCAAGTACTTTTTTTTTAGTACCTTTTTTATAATCTTATATATATGTAAGGTAAATTTATGTTAAGAAAAAGGGATATACTTACAGCTCTTGTTCCATATGCGAACATACACACTTAAACACTAATATGTAGGGTACTTGCGATATTTCGGCATTAATTCTGTAGACTTGCTCTAAAGAAGGAGAGACGTACATACGTGGATAGAACAAAAGACTAGGACGACAGTAGCGACACGTAGCGGACGGCGCATCGTTGAACAGTTGGCTGCGTGGAACAATTGACAACTGTACAGTGTGTAAGTTCGGGATAGGATTGTGGAAGGAAAAGTGTTGAAAATGCAGAGAAAACTGGTTAGAGTTCTTGAAGGTTAAGTCCAGGATACATTTTCGCGCTTAAAACATGAATAAGGGCGTCCTCCCACGGACGGCTTGAGGTGCTGGTCGTAGAGGGGCCATCATGTGGATGATGACATTTAGGAAAGATAGATCAAAATTGGTGTTGTGGAACTCGGCGTGTAAGGAGACTGGAGCATTGGGTTTGTACAAAACTGGACATCACTTTAGAAAACCACACGCTCAATACTTCCGTTCACATAAAACCTAACAACGACAAGTGGTATTTACACTACTCAAGTTCCCACCCTTACTACATGCATGAGACCCAGATGTAAGACCTCCTCCATTTTCATCACTTCTCCCAGTCAATGGCCGGTACACCCAAAATCCCAATGGTACATGCTACACCTCTAATGTTATGTACATCCTAACCTACAAGTTCTGTGATGCCTTTTATGTGGGGGAAACAGGTGGTGCTCTGAATTTTCGTATTAACACATTCCGGACGGGCCTTTAAATACCGGGTTTTCCCCTGTAGATACGGTTTTTTGACATATTTTGAAAATTCGTAGAAAATAGTTTTCAACCCATTGTGATTTATTATACCATTCTAAAATCTACAGAACTTCCTCTTTACATAGATGTATAACATGTAAAACTTGATATTTATTTTCTCACTTTTTTTTAATGTTTATGTTAAGCATATAATTTTTTTCTTTGTGACAATGTAACATAAAGTATAGAAATATCCTATATGCATGTAATATGTAAATAATAAGTGGAAAATAGCCACAAAATACACAGTTTGAGAGGTTATAACAGTGATGCTTGTTATCTGCACATGAAAACTGAAAATTCACAGGTAATTAGCCTTTGTGTGAAAAAGTTCAAAACACTTTGGGACGCATAGACCGACATCTTATTTGGGACAGTAAAGTGTAGTCTCCTTCCGTGCCCACTTGCCTGTTTCTTTTTTATGTCTGTCTCCGCAAACTTGCAAGATTGCTTGGTCTTGATTTTTATTTCCGATGGTGGTATTTTGTTTGGAAAATGACGTCCTTTGAGTCTATCAGCTGTGGATGAAGTTGAAGGTTGGGATTGAAGATCTTCACCTGCTTTTATAACAAGAGCTTCACCTACTTCAATGATGAATTCCTCCAAAGGCATGCTACTGTTTTCTGGTTTCAGTTTCTTGTAAATTATGTATGCATTCACCACTGACCTTATGAAGAGGTGAAAAACCTTCTTCCACCATTTCATTGACTTTCGTTTGAAAGGGTAGTATCTCACCAGTTGGTCATTCCGATCAACATCACTCTTATTGAGATTATAATCCAGTATAGCATCAGGCTTTACTTTTTGCCCTCGAACTCCTTTACATTTTACGGACACTTCCGAAGCAGTCCCTCCATGTTTTGTGCTAAATACAAATACATTCCGTTTGTCCCTCTATTGACAAAGCATAAGCTCATTATTGTGGTAGAATGTCATTTTCCCCTTTTTTAGTTTATTTTCCCTTATTTTGTCCTTTGGCAAATGTTTTCTGTTTGTTTCTACTGTTCCTACGGCAAGTCCCAAAATCATCGCTCACAACAAAATCAGAATCAGAATCATCGTGCAGAATATCCACAAATTCATCCACATCTAACAACTTCGACGCCATTCTCACAAGCTAAACACCAACACAACGGCTTCCTACACAGGTACAATTACAGCTTAATTGCGACGATAACTGAAAACCCACGCGATCTAGAGCTTGGAGTCTGAACTACGTAGTCACAATCCACATATACACGAAACGCGGTGCGAGCATCACTCATCGTTCCATTGCAACAAAAAAGAATACTGTAGTGCGAGCATAGTCCGCAGCCCGTCTAATTGGACAAAACCTTAACTGCGAGCTATGCCCGCAGCCCATCCGGAAAGTGTTAACAACCACCGTCAGTTTGCACTATCAACAAACCCGATGCCCCAGTCTCCTTACACACTTTCCCACAACACAAATTTTGATTTATCTTTCCTGGTTGCCATAATCCACATTTTACCTCCCTACGACCAGCACCTCAACACGCCGTCTGTGGGAAGGCACCCTTATTCATGGTTTAAGCGCGAAAATGTATCCTGGACTTAACCTTCAACCAGTTTTCTCTGCATTTTCAACACTTTTCCTTCCACAATCCTATCCCAAACTTACACGTTGTACAGTTGTCAATTGTTCCACATGCCATACAAAAGTCAACTATTTTCTAAACGATGCTCCGTCCGCTACGTGTCGCTCCTGTTGTTCTAGTCTTTTGTTCTATTCACGTGTGTGCGTTTCTTCTCCCCTACAGCAAGATTAGTAAAACATGTTGGAAAAAGGGATACTTACATGGTAGATTCTTGAGACAGAAAACGTTTCGCAAAAGCGTTTTCAATTGGTAGGAGAGAAAATGGACAGGTGCGGGACTGGTGTTAAGGAAACCCCATATTGTCAACAGATGCAGGGTAACAATGTGGCCAGGTTATGGCGGCGGGAAAATGACTAGATGGGATGGAGAAGAAAGTGCCAAGGTTACTATGAGCAGGTAAGGGGCTTCCTGAAGGAATAAGAGGGTACATAATCAGAGGGGCGGGGGAAATAATAATAATAATAAAGATGAAGGGGAGAACAAAGAAACAATATAGAAAAATAGAATAAAAGTGCATCTACAGATGGAACAAAGAAGAGGAAGGAAGATGATGACGACACTGCGCTGCAGGGGCAGTTGATCCCAGTTTCATGGTTGGCGAAAGGGTAGAGATGTACGTCTGCTCCCATCTCTTTCTAACTGTGGCAGGTGAGTCAGGAGGAGTATGATATTTGGAGGAGTAGCGATGGTTGTTGATGCGGAATGTTAGAAGAGTTTGGCTTTTGCCAACATAGAAGGCGGAACAAAGGTTACAAAGTAGGAGATAAACTTGGTTGGAAGATGTGCAACTATTGGAGTTTCAGGAAGAGTACGTCTTGTGAGTGACAGGATGTACGAAAGTCAGACTTGGATCAAAGATAGGACAGGTTTTGCAGCGGGATCTATTGCACTTGCCAGGTTTGGGAGAGTGGGGCGGGATTGGTCCAGTTCTGGTGAGAATCGTGTTGAGATTCTGAGGTCTGCGGTAGACAATTTTGGGACAGGATGGGAAACCCTTTCAGTTTCAGGTGACGCTATATGGTGGTTCTGGAAATCCATAATAGGGCCATAACTCAGATCCTAGTGCACAGAAATCTTTGAAACAAAAAATCTTCTTATGAAAGTACCTATGCAGAATCCTAAGGTCATGCTTCTGAAAACAGGGGTGTCCCATTTCAAATTTTGAAGTTGTCTCTCGTAGTTGTATTCTTGACACGCCACTATTTTCAGAAGCATCACCGCGTGATTCTGAACAGACACTTCGATCTGAATATTTTTTGTTTCAAAGATTTCTGTGCACTAGAAGCTGAGTTACGGCCCTGTTACGGATTTTCGGAACCACTCTGTAATTAAAACACGTTGCACGCATGGAGGACACAATTATAATTTAATATTCAAAACTCGCCTTCAAAAGCAAGGCACCGAGATATCATAATTTAAATCCACTGCTATTTTAAATTCTATTTTGAATAAGCCTTTCGAAACGAAACTCTCACCATCGTCAGGCCGAGTGGCTACGTATTGTGCATGTCTAAAGTTTGTGAGAGAGATTTATTATTGTTTAATAATAAATAAAATGTATATCTTGAGTATGTAATGCAAAGTGAAATTTATTTATATTCAACCGAAACTAATTCTTCCACTACGTTATGTACACATCCAAATTGTCATTGTTGTAGGGATAAGTTAACTGGAACCGCGGCCACATGTAAGATGAATGGAGACCGTATGGGAAAGTAAAATGTTATTGTAGTGTAATTTGTGAAGATTTAGAAGAATGCTTAAATAATGTTGCAAGTAGAGCTATTCGTAATATGTCGGTAGGCTTCTCTTTGAAGATGTTGTATGCTGATGTACGCCATGCTTCCAGTTGATCGTTTGAATATCCACGTTGTGTGCTTTCTCTAAACACTATTGAAAAAACATACACACAATACAGAAACGGTTTTACAGACGCGAAACAAAAATCAGGGTTTTATGAGACTGCTTATAGTTGTGGGAAGAAATGTATTGGCATGACCAAAAATTATTTATCTGTGCGTCTCAGTAAACACGAAAGAGATGCCATTTCAGATTTTTCTAAACAGTTACACGAGGAACAATATCACATCACGCCATCTAAAGTAATACATAATGCTGCTAGCAATGTTGAAAGAATAGTTTTTGTAATCTGTTCTGTAATTTCCAGACTACCACAACCGAATACAAAGGACATCTGTAGAAGGCTTGGCAACCCCATATAGTGAAATCCTTAGCACTACGTTAAACATAGTAGTATGTTCCAATAAATAAATATCCACTTGCAACGTTATTTAAGTATTCTTCTAAATCTTCACAAATTGCACTCCAGTAGCACTTTACTTCCCCAGACGATCTTCGTTCATTTTACACATAGCCGCGGTTCCGGTTCACTTTTCCTTTCCCTGCATATGGCAGCTTCTTAGTAAATCTCTCATTTTCACTATAAGTGAATGGCTTCTTGCAACAGCGATAGCAGAACAGCCACATACAATTTGAATGTGTATATAGTGTAGTGAAAGAATTGGGTTTTGGTAGTAAATAAATAATTTACACTTTGCATCACATACTGAACATACATATTTTATTTTTACACAATAATAAATCTCTCACACAAACTAGAGGTACACTCACAGTACGTAGCCGTTTAACCTGACGATGGAAAGAGTTTAGTTTACAAAGGCCTAGCTAAAATAGGATGTAAAATAGCAGTCAAGAGGATATCTCGGTGCCTTTTTTTTAAGGCGAGTTTCAATTACTAAATTATGTTAGATGTAGTTGAGAACGTTGTCTCCAACTTGTGGAAGTATTTTATTAGTATTCTACAGCCTCGTCAGATCGACATTGTTGTCAATTGTACCCTTCGCCCGACAATTCGCGTTACTTGTAATACAACCCAGGAGATTATATTGGTGTTTAAATGGTGATAAGCTTAGTTGATTATTTCGAAATTTTAATTTCATTTTGTGACTATAATGTTTTGCAATAGATGAAGGGGCTTTGTTACGAGGCAGCGTAATTTAAAAATAAGTTTGTGTTATCATAATATGTTACAAGGGTCTCAGGGTTGTTCTTGTCGCTGTCGCTGAAGTTTGCTTTAAAGGGAGAAAAGCGTTGCCTTTCCTACTGACGTTGGGAGCGTGCCTCGCTATACTCAGTGCAGGTATAGGGTGCGCTAAGGATGTCTAACTAGAGGTGTCGTGCAGGAAGTATTTGCCGTACTTGAAATGACGATATAGTTCATTGATGCTTTTTGATCTGATAGGCCACAGAGAACAACGCTAATTCAAGTCAATGTAGAAGGATTCCTTTTATTCTTCGGTAAGCATTATAACAACAATCAGTAATAGGTTTGATGCCTGACAGTATCCATAAGATTAATTACACTTTAATTTACAAGATTAATTACTCACAAATTCACGTTATCTCCGTGTCAAGTGCAATGCAAACTGCAAAACGATTGATTACATAGATTATATGAAATCAGGTTCATACTAAAGTATTTCAGTAAATTGACATAAGCAAGAGGCATTTATTTGCATCTGTTAGGTTTAACTCGCCAGAGAAGACGTCAAATATTGCATGGCAACCTAAGTTTTATTGCCATCTATTGCATTAAGTGGTCGTCAATGAAACTAATTGACAAAGGGAATGAGATCGAGTAGTTCTCTATGTAATATAACCATATATATATATATATATATATATATATATATATATATATATACAAGGTAACCAAAAACGTTTTTGCCGGTTTTGATGTCCCATTAGTAATGCGCTCACAGAGAGGAAATAAAAAGCAAGCGATCGGGAGTTAGTCTGACCATCGACCTTTAGTAATACAGGTACGGTGCTCACACACAGCAGTCATAGCTCGTCCAGTGTAAAAGAGAAATGGAGGTATGGAAGCAGCTTCTTTGCGTGTGTTTGTTGTATGACTTTAAAGTGGGCCTGTCAGCTGCCGCATATGCCAGGCATTTAATGAGAATGCCGTGTGAACGAACGCACCGCGAGGCATTGGTTCCAGAAATCCCGTTCAGGAGATGTGAGCCTTGCTAATGAACCTCGCAGTGGATGACCACATGTGTCATCGAAGAGGACAGTGGTCTAACGTGTGATGAACTTGTAGAAGGTTCCATGTTTCCACTGAAATAGTCAGACTGCACCTGCATGGGAAGCAGCCATCGAGGAGGACAGTGGTCTAATGTGTGATGAACTTGCAGAAAGGTTCCATGTTTCCACTGAAACAGTCAGACTGCACCTGCATGGGATAGGGAAGCCATATAGATTAAGTAATTGGGTACCCCACACATGGTCGGTAGCCAACATGGAACAGCGAGTGACAGCCTGTTCGTTCTTGCTCACTAGGCACCTGAACACACCTATATTTGATCGCTTGCTCACTGGTGACGAAAAGTGGGTCCTCTATGACACTTCCAAGCGTACCAGACATTGGTTGTCGCCGTGTGACCCTGTTCCTCACACCTCAAGACCTCCTCTGCACCCACGAAAGATGATGCTATCTGTATAGTGGACTAGTCGCCAATTGGTGCATTACGGAGCTCCTTCCACCTGGTAAGACCATCACTGCTTCCGTCTACTCACAGCAGTTGCAAAGGGTGCACCGTACAATGCGGCAGAAGGAGCCGGCATTGGTGAATCGCAAGAGTGTGCTGTTCATCAACGACAATGCCAAGCCACATGTGGGAAAGAGGACCCGGGAGACCCTTCAGCAACTTGGCTGAGAGACACTGTTCTATGCACCATATTCACCGGACCTTGCGCCAACAGATTACCACCTGTTTCATTCCCTCGACAACCACCTCCGTGGGAGATTCTTCGCCAATGAGGGAGACCTGCGTAACGCACTCACGGACTTCTTTACATCGAAGACCGCCGACGTTTATCACCAGTGTATTGTGTAGGTACCGGAACGTTCGCAAAAGGTGTTGGATGCTGATGGAGATTACTTCGAAACCTAAAGGTTCGGACTGTCCACTGTATTGATCTTCGTTTATCACTGCTCTAGAAGGCATAAACTTTTTTGGTTACCTTA
>JAGDQP010004517.1:0-31135 GCA_022664845.1 Lepisma saccharinum | reverse complement strand
ATATATATATATTTATTTATTTATTTATTTATATTTATATATATATATTTATATTTATATATATATACCTTATATTTATATTTATATATATACACACACACTTATATGCGAACTCTATATGTTGTTACCACATAATTGTTTCTATGGCAACAATATTGCGAGGCAACCATCCATAAGTTTCTTAATATTGTGGTTTATCACCATTTCTGTCCACGGTTGAGCCCCTTGCAACATGCTGTATATTGCATAGGTGTACATTTGGATCCGACCTCACTCAATTTCGAGATCGGATTTCAATCTCGACTTACTAGTTCGAGATCGGACCTCGCGAGGTTCAACACCTGTGATTTTGCTATCGTTCTCCGAACTTAGAAAAGAAACAGCAGATAAATCTCCCAGTCGTAAAATATAATTACGAAGGTGTGATAGGCACTAAATGGAGACACTTTTAAATTAGTTAACGCTCCTGCGCTCTGCATACATAAATAAGTTTTAAGTGCATTAAAATTAATTGTAGGTGTAAACTTAAACTTACTCCAGCTATTTCTGCGAGTTCTGTGTTTTTTGTATTATATATATAATGGAAAAATTTGGAGGTAGAGCTAATTTGATAACTAATGTTAAATATGCTTGTGCAGTAATTTGACTCAGTGAAATAAAATGCCTAGTGAATTAACTTCATTTCTTTATATTTCAGGGACCTGCTCCTACCCTTCCAAACGCTGCGTATTCACAACCTAAACGTGAAATAGTATTTCCTCCGGACAGCGTAGAAGCTACGTCCCCAGTACTTTATAAACGCAAGAGACTGACACGAAGTGATATTGGACCCATTGAGGCGTGGCGGTTAATGATGTGCCTGCGTTCTGGACTTCTGGCGGAGAGCTGCTGGGCTCTTGATGTGCTCAACATCCTTCTTTTCGACGACAGTACAGTAGCATATTTTGGACTGATTCACATGCCTGGTCTTCTAGATGTTCTTTTGGAGCACTTCAAGCGGAGTTTGGTGGACATGTTTGACATCGGAGAAGATCTGGATATTGGTAGTGGGAAATTAGCCTCGGTGCAACGAAAAAAGGCGTCTGGTAGTGAAGCAAATAAAGATAGAAAGTGGTATGAACTTCCTGTGTATGACCCTGGTGAAGTGGATTTAGGTGCAGTGAAAGATATAGACGTGAATGATCGAGTTCCAGTTCTTCAGGGGCCAAACTATACGATAGTGACGAGGAAAGGGGAGAGCATAAAGCTTGTGAGCAGAGACAATGAAATATTTGTTATGGATACTCAAAAGGATTGGGATATAGACGATAGTCTGGAAAGCGATCAAGACCAATGGCAGCTAGGTGGCACGGACAGCACAAAGTATATTTTAACGTGTTTTCAGGCTGAATTCGGCATTGTACCTTTTGTGCGAGTGTTAAAAGACAAGAAAAAAGAACATAATAGTGAAGCGGACGTGAAACTAGAAATAGACGAAAGAGACGATGAACAACAAAGTGAAAAGGAACCAAAGAAGGATGGAACTGGTGTGGATAATAGTGAAAGTGTAGGTTGTGAGGAAAAACAAAGGTTAGGTGTGAGTGTGGGTGATAAAGATAATAGAACAGAATCTGAAAATGAGACGAGTGAAAAATCAAATGTGATAAAAGACGGTGGGAAGAAAGACTGTATATTAACGGACAGAAAAAATTGTGAAAAGAAAAAGCGGACTAAATCCTCCTTAATTGATGTAATATCTCGAATAAAAAGGGAACCTGTAGATGTTAACGATTCATTAGCTAGGGAGCTAAAAGAAAAAATAGACAAGAATGAAGTTATACAAAAGAAAAGTGTTAGTGAGAAGGACCAGAAAGATGATTCTCAAGAAAGCAAAGCTGAACACAACAGTCAAGATCAAAATACGGATACAGAGGAATCACCTGAAAACTCAAACGATGTAAAGGAAAACGATGACGATAGTAGTATTAGTAGTAATAGTAACAAAGATCTAGAAAACAAGAAAAATGATCAGGATGATGAAAAAGAACTCTCAGAAATAGCCGACAATGAAAATACGAGTAATGAAGCATTTTCCTTTAAAACAGAACCTATGGATGTTGATGATGCAGTATTGAAAGATGAAGACACCAGAAAGGATTCTGATACTGAAATCATAAAGACTGCGCCTGTGTTAAAAATCAATGATCCAGCAGGAACACTAAAACGTAAAAGGATGGAAGATTATGAAGACGAGTGTTATTCACGCGATGAATCTAGCCTCTACTTGGTAACGGAAACACAGGATTCCTTAGCCAGGCGGTGTATTTGTGTATCAAATATATTAAGAAATTTAACGTTTGTTCCTGGTAATGAACTTGAATTTGCTAAGAGCTCAGGTTTTCTTAATTTGTTAGGAAAACTTATTCTTTTGCATCATGAGCATCCTCTTCGTACACAAAAGCAGCGAAATTACGATAGAGAAGAAGATGCTGATTTTAGTGATTCCTGTAGTAGCTTATATGGAGAGAATGAGTGGTGGTGGGAGTACTTGCATCATATACGGGAAAATATATTGGTTATGGTAGCTAATATTGCCGGTCAAATGGACTTAAGTCAGCATCCTGAGGAGATCTCGCGACCTATTTTGGATGGTTTGCTTCATTGGGCAGTATGTCCTGCGGCATATGGTCAGGATCCATTCCCTACAGTTGGTTCCTCTTCCGTCCTCTCCCCACAACGTTTAGCTTTGGAAGCCCTCTGTAAACTCTGTGTAACAGAAGGAAACGTAGACCTTGTCCTTGCTACTCCGCCGTTTTCCCGTCTTGAACGATTATGTACTATCTTATCCAAGCTTTTATGTAGAAGTGAAGACCAAGTTTTACGAGAGTTCGCAATTAATCTCCTCCACTATTTTGCTGCAGCCGACAGTGGTATAGCTCGAACAATTGCCCTTCAAAACCCTTGCGTATCTCTTCTTATAGGATTTATTGAACAGGCTGAACAGAATGCTTTAAATGTGGTTAATCACCATGGTATTCAAATGCTTCGTGAAAATCCTGAATCAATGGGAACAAGTTTGGATATGCTGCGTCGGGCGGCTAATACTTTACTCCATCTGTCGCGCCACAATGATAACAAACCCCTGTTCCTTCAGCAAGAACATCGTCTTCTTAGTCTTGTTATGAGCCAAATTTTGGACCAGCATGTGGCAAGTATCATATCCAGGGTGCTTTTCCAATGCTCTCGATCGGAGGAGGAGATCGCATCGTAGTGACCCCTGAAAAGGTCGTCAGGTTGCAATCAGGTGACATGTTACTGACCCGAGCGTTAAAACAAGCTGGGGTAGTTGAAAGGTCAAAAAGCAGGTGTGCAGATAATAACAAGTTTCGGTGATTTTATGAGTCACCAAGCATTCGTCCCTGCTTTAGCAGGAATTATTTTGTAGAACACCTGTGTAGCATCTTGATTTTGTTGTGGTAAACACACATACACAAACACACACACACACACAAATAAAAATAAAGCCGGTCTGTAGGTCACCACAGACATGTTTGTGGCTACAGGTTCCCCAGTTTCCAATCTTGGTGCAAGTGGAATACTGCCTTGCCTTGTGAATGTCTTCTTGTGTGTGTGGATACGTGATTTGTGTGCATCTGTGTGCGAGTCTTACATAGTCACTACCTTTTTTTTGGCCAGAAGTTTGTACAAACTTACTACGGAGAACTTTCGAGAAACAAGACTTTCCTGCTGTATGATACATGGTCTGGGTGATGTGCAAGGTGATTTTTTTTTCAGTTGACCCTAAACTGTAAAACAGACTGAAAGTATCACATCTTAGCTAACGTACATAGGTATTGTTAGGGACATAGAAGTGAGGATGAGAGTTATTTTTACTTCTGAAATAGTGTGAAATCTTTGGCTTAAACTCGTGTTGATCTTCAGCCCATCTCATTACTACTATGGACAAGAATTTATAATTATATATATATATATATGTATGTATGTATGTATAATGCTGAACTGAAAGTACTGCAATGCAGGACGCTAGCTGTATAGCAGCTTTTAAAGGCAATGAGGGAAGTGTGAGTGGAACTGAAGATAATCTGGTTTATAGTGCGTAGTGGCAAACCAACAGGCCTCCAACTTGTAGTCCCTAGCATGCAACACAAATTGTATCATTTTGTAAAATGCAGTGAGGCCAACACCATGTTGAACTTACATGTTGTAATACTGATCGATCATGTATTTATTATTTTGACTCTGTATTATGGATAAATTCGTGAAAAAAAAAAAGGTCCCTATGGACTATGGTGTGATGGTTTGGACATTTTTTGTTTTTCAGATACCAAGTTATTACTTGGACAATGATGGTAGTTCGACAGACATGAAAGCATCAGCTAGTGTATAGCCCCTCACACAACTCTTTCTTCATAGGGTTCTTCACAAAGGGTACAAATGGGGCTGTGCTGGCATTAAAAATAATTTCGAAACTCGTTACAGAAGCCCAGCTTTGACCTTGTGGTATCCTTGTCCCTTTCTGTCTCTTATCCCATTACCAAATGCCACTGAACTGTCCATTCAGTCCTTATTCATACATCCATTCCCTTCCTACTAGGTTCTCCTTGGTTCTCATTTCATATTTGGTATTTACTTGTGCAAATGCTGCTTTATATATGTCTGAATACTGAAAATAAGAAATAAATGTACATAAGGAGTATTACAAAATATTTGCTTAAGATATTCCCATTCCTAATTTTGTATTCCTTTCTTGAGAAATGCATTTAATGTTGTATAGCATGTGTGAAATTTGTTAGTTAAGACACAAGAGCCATTTGCAGTGAGCAAGTGCTTTTTTGAATTTTGTAAACAGTGGAATATTGTAATGAAAGAAATGGTTTTATTAGTTCCTGCAGAAATAATTTTGTTTATGTATGCGATTTTTCTTGACGCCTTTTCTCAATTATTTTACAAATCTTTGCAGATTACCTTCTGACAATGGAAGCCAGCATTAATCAAAATAAAAGTTTCTGAAAGACTAAGGTATCAAATAGCTAAAAGAACTTCTTGACTTCGTTTTTTAAAATCTATTTTAGGTAGTTGTATTTATATAAAATATATATATTGATTTATATTCACTACCGTATTGAACCAGTGTTTAGATTTTGGTGTTTTGCCAAAGGAGGACATGGGACAGTGGTCTGTTGATGTATGAAATAGGTATCCATATAACAGACAACTTTTTTTAAAAAAATAACTTTTAAACAAGAAAGTTAATTTTCTTGAAATATCTTTTCTAAGCATGTGACTTTCATAAATTTTCTTTCTAATTTTTACTTGACAAGTTATACATGATTGTTAATTTGTGGAATCAGTGGTTTCTTTCTGATAGTGTGAAGACTGAATACTAAGTTCCATTTTGAGTTTTGCTAGTAAGTGTGATTTGTATATCTTTTCTATTCGTAATTTTGCTGGATGAACAAGGACAATGAATGATCCTTGTTAAAGTTGAAAACCTTTACGGACGGTTGAAGTTGAAGCTTTATGGTTATATTGTAGAAGTTGAAGGAGTTCTTCCTTTACTTGAATTCACTACTGATAGTTTTCTACTTGATGTCCTTGTTTGCGGCCAATTGCTCTGTATCGTGTCTTTCATTGTAGGAGACCCAATGGAAGCACAACAAGGTCTGGCTACGTTCATGCAGGATTTTCAGAGACAATCCAAAGTACACAGACGCCTATGTGCTAGAGACCATTTCAGCAGGTCAGATCCGTAAGAACCCATTGAAAAGGCATACGGTGATTTTTCAGGAATCTCCGTGAAAGAAATTGCGCGAATTTCAGTTTACCTCTATGTCATGAACACGACCATCGGTATGATTGTATGGTCGGATTCATGGTCGAAATGGATGCACAATGACCATAAAGCCAAAACAATTCCATGCTGCCTTTTAGCACCCTTAGGCCCGAATTGTCTCAATGAGGTATGTGTGCTTTATCCACCTGACACCATATACTTTCGTCTAGATAGCACGAGCATTGATATCTTACGGTGTAGCTTACAAACTTCAGGCTTACATCACTTTCCTAGGTGGTAGTATTTTTTTTTTTTTTTTCTCGATTATTCAGTGCGTTTGGGATACGTCCACACGTTGCGTTGGAGGTTTATTTACAAGAGGCGATTCTTCTGATGATGCGAGTACGACTTGGAGAAGGATGTGGATTTCGATACTCTCTTTTCGTGTGATACTTTCAGGAATTGCTTTAATTTGTGCTGAAGTACGGATTTCTCTTGCGAACATACTGCCACGATCTTTGTATCGTTATTGAATGAATGAGGAGCTGTAACGCACCTCGGAAAGGGCCACGCAAGAATAACTAAGTTATTGGCAGCATCTTAGTTGCACCGAAACTCGTCACTAACTGAACGTATTGCCAGGGTCAAGGGTGCGCCGGTGCATGTCCGCTGCATAGCATTTCCATTAAGTTCTGGTAGCCATGAATCATCCTCCCGTATTTCTGTCTGCGATGAGTGGAAACCAGATCATCTCATTGGAAAGCTGTATTCAGATCATTTTAAAATTTTCTCACCACTGCTTCAGGCAAACGATTGATAATTACCTTGTCAAACCGATTCACATAGCTTCTCTGTTCCCTTCCTAATCCGGGTTCGTAAATGTATTCAGACAAGTCTGTTCACGCGTAAATTATGTTGAATGATGTATCATCTGCCCCTTTCCTCTGTAGAACAAAACGAACGACAGAATACACTATACCGATTTGCAAAAATACTAAAATTTCATACTGCGCGAAGAATCTCAACTAGATCGTACTTGACTCAGTGGACAATGAGTGTGTGCTAGATATTTTCAAAATCGAGATTTCAGATATCGCTGCCCGGAAGTAATATTGTCCCAACTTAAAATTTGTCGATTTTGGGCTATTTACGTATTGAGACTCACGAAACTACACACTATCCGGCAATATGTCTCAAAATTATATCTGGGGGTCACGGCGGCTCAGTAGTAGAGCGCTCACCTCTGGCGCTAATTGTTGTCGGTTCGAACTCTGCCCATTCCATGTGGGCTTTATGATGAACGAACAAACACCGTGTGCGTGGGTTTTCTCGGGATTCTCCCGTTTCCTCCCACTTTCTTCATTCCACAAATTCATCTCACCATCATCCATCCGGTCTGAGCCAAGGTTACCTAAAAGTCTTAAAATTTAAGTTCAAAATTTAAAACTGTATCTCTTCTACACGCCACGTAAGAGCGCTCGTGTTGGTATTCCACAACCCCAGTTAATGTCGGTATCGGTCCTCAATACACGACACTACTCTATATTAACAAATTCTCACAATAATGACTATGATCAACGAGAGGAAACTTAGTAATGTAAAACTGTTTATAGTATCCTGTTACTATTCTTTCTTGTTTTTCAATATAACTTACACAATCATCAAAACTGTCAATTGCGATTTTCTCAAAACTTAACTTTTTTGAATTGACAATATTATTGCCGGACAACGATAAATTCGTACTCTGACTTGCTCAGGGTGACATATTTTAACCTGTTTTTCATGCACACTGCGAAACCCAATTTTGATTAATCTAGCCTCATCCCTCTTATCTCCACTGTACCGCATCTTTGTCTGTCTCTGTAGCCGTCCCCCTTGCGGTCTAGTGGCGAAGGTCGATCCTTACTGATAGGCACTGATGAGACTGCGTTACGTTCAAAATCCTGTTCATATGGTCATTTTGACTTTCTTTGGCTGGATGATATGTACAGTAGAGGTCTTGACCGCCATGTTTCCGATCCATTTTTTCCGGAACTTGTACACTGAGAGGGACTCTAGAAATATGAATTAAATAAATCTGATTCGTCGTTGAAATATATAATTCTACAAGAAGTATACCGTAATATTATACCATGTCAATCTATAAATCGTGTAAAACATTTCCTGAAGCTGGTTGGTTGTCATAAAATTTGCAACAACTTGTGTGCTTGTTCTTCGTGGAGACAGACACTGAAAGCAAGTGTAATTGGATTCTCAATTTAACATTTCATACAATTATTCCGAGAGAAACAACTTCAGTACCTTTTTTTTTTCTTCCGTAAAAATAAGAGCTCGTTGTTTCTTGCCATCTTAAAACACGTGCTTATATGATTGTTTTTGTAAAATAATTAGCAGTTTAATTTGTATATAATTTATCAAACCGTCCAAATTGCGTTATTTTTTTAATTCACATTACTTTGATATAAAAAATAACATCAAGTTCTTGTAAAATGAGAGTATAGACAGGACACAGCTTTTACGAGAAGATAGCTGTTCTTCACAGTACGAACGTACTTCATCAACAATCAGTAATGTACAAGGTAACCTAAAAAGTTTTGGCCATTTTTGACCTTGCATGGAAAGACGTGGCCACTGATACGGAAAATGCCACAGGTGCTGAAAATATTCGGGGTGGAGGAATTGACCCTCACGAAGACAAACGCTGTGCGCAGTCGTAGCTCGAGTAGTAGCGAATACAAATGGAGGTGTTTGAGCTGCTCGTTTGTGGTTGTTTGCTTTATGACTTTAAGGTGGGCTTGTCCTTAGCCCAATCAAGTCGCTGAATACGTCAAGCTTTGGGGGATAATGCTGTGGCGTTGGTCTCGGAAATTCAAGTCGGAAGCCCTGTGTGATGAATCTCACAGGAAGCGCCCACAGGCCCTGGATGACGAGGTCCTGAAGGCTGCTAAAGCAGGACAGCAGTCAAACATGCGATGAGCTTGCCGAGCAATTCAAGGTTTCTGATGAAACAGACTTCACCTTCACTGCATAGGGAAGATGCACAAGTTGAAATGGGTAGCCCACACACTGCCGAAAGCCAACAAGGACCAACGAGTAACAGCACCGCAACACACCCATATTCGATGGAGTACTCACCAGTGACGAAAACTGGTTCCTATATTGAGACTCTCAAGCCTACCAGACATTGTTACCGCGGGACCCTGTGCCTCAACACAAGACCACCACTACACCCACTCAAGATCATGCTCTGTATCTGGTGGACTAGTCGCCAAGTGGTGGACCACGAACTGCTACCATCACTGCGAATCTGTACTACCAGCAGTTTGAACGTGTGGAACAGGCAGTGCAGCAGGAGCCAATATTGGTGAATCACAAGGGTGTACTGCTCCTGCTCGTCAATGTCAGACCGCATGTGGCGCGAGTGGCCAGTGATATCATAGAGCGACGACTTGGCTGGGAGAAACTGTGCCATCCACCGTACTCCCCTGATCTTGCGCCAACATTATCACCTGTACCATTTCTTGGACAACCACCTTCGTGGAAAATACTTTGCCAATGAGGTAGACTTGCGGCAAACATTCACAGCCTTCTTTGTGTCCAAGACCCCCCAGTTTTACCGCCTGGCCATTAAGCAACTACAGGAATGGCAAAAGGTGCTGGATGGCGATGGAAACTACTTTGAGAATTAACGGTAAAAGACATTTTCTGTATAACTTACTATTAGTATTTTTTCTGGTTAGTTTTCTCCCATGTATTACCAAACCATAGCGACTTAAACGCCTAGAACCATTTACTGTGTACATCTTTCACAAAATTGCAGGCGTTATTGTCGTTTTAACATTTACATGCTGTCCATGAAATTCAAGAGGATCACAGACCTTCACGTGCTCGGTCTTGTGCACCTCTTAATTATCATAGTGTTATGAGTGATACATGCTTGGAAAGCTTATACAACGCAGATTCCAAAGACGTGACACTTGTACCTCTATCTTGCCCATCAGTAGAAGAGAAACCTGTAAAAAAGAAAAGGGTGTTCAATGTGTGCGTGTATATATATATATATATATATATATATATATATATAGTACAAAGGAAAGCCGGGAGGGCAGTTTAAGGTAAATTTAAGACAAATGAAGGAATACTTACAGCTTAGTTTCGCATTAGATCACACACATTCACATATACACATGAAAAAGTCACTATTTCGTGACACAAAAAAGTCACTATATTACACGTTTTCAAGTATAGAGGAAGAGAGCGAACTTCACGTGTGGTGAACACGTGAAGTTCGCTCTCTTCCTCCATACTTGCAAACGTGCAATACACGAAATATAGGGACTTTTTTATGTGAATATGTGTGATCTAATGCGAAACTAAGCTGTAAGTATTATCCTTTTTTCTCCTTCATTTGTCTTAAATTTACCTTATATATATACTAGCACACTTGTGAGATACTAGCACTTTTCATCCATCACTTCATAAGAACATATTACTAAAGACATTCAGAAAAACTGCATGACAGCGTGACAGGTAATGTGGGAGTTTTAAAGATTAAAAAAGACACTCACATATGTGTGTATGTACTATATAGTTTGTTTAGATGACGGGAAAGGACATTACTTGTGTAATTCCTTATTTCTTTGCCTTTTAACAATTGCTTGGACGGGAATCATAAACCCACTCTAAACACTTCATTGTTGTGTCAAGTTTGTTGGGGGGGGGGGGGGGGGGGTGAATTTCTGTAACTTGCTTGAGTGCACGTGTGCTTTATTGCGAAGCAAAACTGCTTTTGTTTCACCAGAGGGCAGAAGGTAACAAACGTTGAAGATAACGCCAACGTTACCAACTTGGTCGTCACGTGTTTTATCAGGGTTCATACGGGTTTTTTTATTTCCGTGATAATACTTGAATTCATGATCTTGTTTTTCAAAGCCGTCTTTGAATTTCGTTATTAAAGTGTGAAGATGCTTGAAAGTTCTTGATTTCTATTACTTTAAATCAAGACCTTCAAAATATTTGCATTAAATAATTTTATTTTTGTTGCTAATAATTTACGAATTTCACGTCGTGTTACGTTTTCCGAAGCGCATGCCATTCTCGCCCTTATCGTTGTGGATACGCGCTCTTTTATAAGGAAACTTTCCCGAGAAGGTCGCATATTGTCTGCACATTCTGGAAGAGTCGACTCATTTGTAGAGTTGCATGGGGGAGGGAACTTGCTCTCCTCTGAGGTGCGTATTTAGTATGGTTTTTTACAGGTGTACTGTACCGGTCATGTGTGTAACTTTTGAGTTGCGGTATAATACAGTTTATGTTCGAAATGCCTGGAAACTGTCATTTTAGTGAGTCTTGGCTGCAAAATGAATATTCAGTGTAGCTAAAGAAAGTTAAAGACAACGATTTTAAAGCAAAGTGTAGTGCGTGTTCAAAAGTGTTCAATGTTTCGGCAATAGGAAATTCTAATTCTGCGGCAATTCTAAAGAGCCACATGCCAGGGAAAAAGCAAATTTCCCTAATAGCCAATACTTCAGGCATAAATAAAAAATCTCCAGCTAGGGTGAGTGGCACGCAGGAGGCATCCACGTCCTCTGGTGGAAGCGGTCAGACACCAAAAGATACATCTCTGTCACACAGCACTGCACGTGGAAGTAATTGGCCGACTTTTTGGCGGCAGAACTTTTGTGGGCCTTGCAGGTAGCAGACAGTCATTATTCCTATAAATCGAGTGAAAACGTTAATCTGTTGTTTCAGCGAATGTCCCTGAACTGTGCTATCGCCAAAAAGTTGGCGTGTGGCGTATTTGTGCTGCTTTGGGATAGCTCCTCATATTCTTTGTTGAAGAAGAGCACCAATGTTCAGAATGCATATGTTTTATTATTTGATGAATCTTCGAATCAAAAGTTGCAACAGAAATAGATGGACTTCCATTTACGGATGTGGGATGGAGACAAAGTCGTTTCAAGATACCTGCACTCTGAATTGTTGGAACATTCTACAGTTGAAGATACTGTAGAAAAATTAATTATTACTATTACTGACAAGAGTTGCTCCAGCTATCTATGGATGGTCCTAATGTGAATTGGAAAGTGTATGACTCCTTACATTCGCAAATGAAAAAGAATACTAACTATTCATTAATCAATATAAGTAGTTGTGGTTTTCATATTGTGCGAGGGATCGCAAAGTTTTAATTATCACCCGGAAGTTATTGAGCTATGTGTAGTAAATTTTGCCAGTGTGTTTAGTGGTCCTTATGTACATGGCGGAGGAGAAATTAACTTTGTATGCCCTTTCTTGACCTTCCACAGGCCGTCATTGTAGAAGTCTATAGATTGCTTTGAAAATCACTGTCCTACTAGTTAAATTGTCATTTATATCGTTAAATCGTCGAACCCTCAATGCATTTTTTTTTTATCTCTGGGAACAACAAAAAGCTACTAATGGCTAGATCGGGAAAAGAGAGAGAAAACTGCAAAATTTCAAAGCCTTTATTTCCCAACCGCGGCTTGACTAAGCTGGTGCATTGTCCGTATGGAATTGAATATCTCTGGTGAACCCACCGTGCAGTCACTCTAGACATGAGTTTCCTGGACAATCATTGGGATGGTTGCTCGCTAGTCATCCGAGAGAAATTCATTTTCTTCATGGTGACTGCATCGTCTGTGCGTAATGGTCTTCCAGTCCTTGGCTCGTCTGTGACTGATGTAAGATTCTCTTTATGCAGTTATATACACCGTCCGACAATTAAGCAATGGGACTAATTTTATTATGATCAAACCAACAAAGATAATTTAATATCTGTTTATTATTATTCAAAGTACATTCCTCCTGCTTCAGTATAGCGAGTAGCACGATCTCGCAAGAAATAGAACGACCTCTGTAACTCGGGTTGTGGTATGTTCCGTAATATCGTTGTCACAGCTGCTTGGATGTCTTCAACATTGTAAAAAGTCGTCCTTTCAATGGTAATTTTAGGGAACAAAAGTCATAGGGGGGTATATCTGGAGAATAGGAGGGGGATACAGCACACCTTTTTTTTTGCTAAATATTCCTGAACAATTACTGCCCGGTGAGCTGGTGCGTTGTCCTGAAGAAGGAACCAGCTACCTGGGGTTGAGTATTCAGGTCGAACACGACGAATTCTCTTCATGAAACGCTCCAAAACATTTAAATAAAACTGGGCATTCACTGTGTGACCTGGTTCAAATTCATGATGAATAATACCCTTACTATCGCAGAAACACAGGAGCATTATCTGCACTTTAGACTTTTGAAGACGAAGTTTTGACTTCCTCAGACAATGAGTGTGGTACAAACCGTGATGCGACCTTCTTGCCCAAATCTTTCACTAAGACGTGACAAATTGTCTCCCTGTTAACACCACAGTCACGCAACGACCTTCATGCGCACGTTCTTGGCCTTTGCAATGAGTTCTTCGTTACGAACAGAAATTGGAGGACCCAGTCGAGGTTCATTTTCAATCGATTCCACACTACTTTTAAAACGTTTATACCATCTAAATATCTGTGCACGAGACAGCAAGTATCCTCATACACTATCCGCATCAGCTTAACAGTTTCTGTGGCACTTTTACCCAGTTTAAAACTGAATTTGATAGTCGCTTTCTGCTCCATAATGCTAGCCTGACGAGGGCCTCTCAGCGACTGCTGGTAATGGCGTCGTATTTTCCGTCATGCTTCGCGCGCGACAATGCGATGTTGTCAGATTGTAGAGGAAGGATTACTGTTTCGAACGCACATATTGGTTTACGGATTGCATTCACTGTTTTGTCACAATAAAATCAATCTCATTATTTACTTGTTGGTCGGTGTATTTATATTGGTTATAATCGAGCACTCCAGATATGTGATATACATGTCTTTGTAATCTGCCAGCTAGCTAAATAACTTATTACTTCGAAGATTGGCTCTTATCGATCTCAGGGTGTCTTTTTATTATACGTGAGTTCTTATTCTTTTGAATTATGAATGGGCTTCTCTGAAAGAATTACTATCCCGAGAAATTATAAATTACTGCAGTTCAACACCTTCCGGGCTGCAGTGGAGGCTACAATATCATTCGTACAACTGTTAATCAGGACTGTTGTATAAGAAAGCAAACTAAATGATGATGTCAGCTCGGCAGCTTGCCTTTCAGCCGTTGTAGCTATTTAACAAACACTAGGGATTAGCTCATAAGAGCAAAAGCATGGATGTATTTAAAAATCAGAAAAGTGAGAACAGCTCTTTACTGAAACTCTACTACAATCATCTTTTACATCGCTATACACATTAAGTTGTACACATACTTTGACTTCCAGTTCTTATTTCGCATGATTCCTGATATACAACATTTTTTCTACCCGCCTAGTGTATTCTTTTATTATTTAGAATCTTTCGGCTTTATCTAACAATATCTTCACAAATTAAAATTTCTTTATTATATATTAATTCATAAGAAACAATCACTGTCCTCTATTTTGGTAAGTATAATTTTTTAATACGCTTCACCATTGTTTGATCAAGATTTTAGAAACAATGAAAATATCTTTTTAAGCTCAATTTCGTCATTTAGTGTAATATTTATAAGTTGCTTATTTCTTCAAATCAAAATACACATTACAACGTAACAGTGTGAATGTGTCTGTAACATGGACATGTGGCCAGTTTGGAAATTACTTTTCCACCTCACAACAGTGTCATGTGACGGGAAATTATTCCCATAAACGCATCATTTCATCATGCACTTGACGGGCACTGTTCACCTTCAAGTGCAGGCTCTCGCTGCGGTGAGTCTCAATCTTCTCCATCCTGCAGATTACTGACATCTAGTACATCTTGTAAAGAAACAAAAGGATATAATTAGTTATTTTTTTCCTCCGTCATGTACATAAGGACCACTAAATACACTGGCAAAATTTCATATACATAGCTCAATAACTTCCGGATGATAATTAAAACTTTACGATCCCCCTCGTACATAGTGCCACGGCTTCGACCTGGGACATAGAATGTATTCTGTCAAGTGCTTATAGACTATTCAAAAATTACAGGTTGCAAGACATTCCCACAGAAGTTTGTTCGGTTCGCTGGTAGGAAAATTCATGTGTTGTGGTTCATTGATGTGTGGCCTCACATTAACACTTACGTTAATGCAGCCAAGTTTGGCAAACTCAAGGAGCCACAGACACAGTCTTTTGAAAGATTGAAAGTTGCGTGTACTGATCCTTTCACCATGGCTGAAGTTCTTAGTTTTAAATCTTTTTGAAAGGATGTTGCCGTTTTTGGAAGGCTACCAGAGTGACGAACTAATGATACCATTTGTCTAATGACATGACCCAAATATTAGAGGTGGTGCTTCGAGTGTAAGCAGAGCAATAGTGTGTCTAAATTGGTGAAACTTCGAGTGAGAGAGTATGCTGCTAAAATGGATCTGGGTTTTTGACCATGAAAATCCAGTGCAGAGACTTCTTACTGACGTGTGTTTAAAAATTGCTAGAAAAGGCTCCCGTCACAGTTTAGTGAGAGATTTGGCTTGTTTGGATCGTAGGCAAATAGTAAAAAATACAGTTCTGTGTAGGGAACAGTTAACAGAGTTCTGGGCAATTTTGGTGAAAGTGGAAGGCTGAAGGAAGACACATGTGACGTTGTTTCTATCCAGTTTGGAAGATTTGTTGAAGACGAGGGAGTACTTCAGTGTTTGAGAAACTTTAACATAAGGAAACGTCGTGTAGAAAGCGGGTTATACGAGCGCTTGAGTCGAACTCGTACAAGCAGCTGTGGAATATGGTCAAGATTATGATTCTTCTGTCACATGGTCAAGCAGGAGTAGAGGGAGTATTGAAGTAGAAAATATGAATAAAGAATCTCTTATTGCGTTGAGGGTGATAAAACATCACATCGTCGCCATTGGTGGACTGAGCAATGTAGTAATCACGAAAAAGCTTCTGTTAAGTTCAGCATCGGGAAAACAGGTGCATGAACTATTTAGACGAACAGAGAAAATCAAAAGAAACCTCTGTGAAAGTCTTGAAACGAAAGACTTTGAAGAGAGAGATGAACTTGGAAAAAAAACAAAAAAACAAGAGAATTGAAGATTATATTCAAGCACTCCCTAAGTCTGCAAATAAATTTGCAGATCAAGCAGTCAGCTAGCTAGTCAGTTGATATTAATAACTAAGTCTTAACAGTTTCAGGAGAAGTGCCAAGCAAAAATTTAAAGAGGTGCAAAAAGTGAACGAACAATTAGTTAAAACTGACCATTCCTAAGAACATGTAAAGTACCGGTGTTTAAACATACGATAGCTCTACATGTATTTTTTCTTACAGTCTTTTGTTTTTACAGTACAGTCTTACATGTACTTTTGTTTACAGTCTACTCCGTAGTCTTAGCGAGTAAACATTCATATGAGAGTTGTAGTAAAGTGTAAAGTTTTTAAAGAAGCAGCAGTTGTGATTGCATTTATTGGATTGAATGTGGTAGACTTAATGGTGTTGGTACAACAAATACCTTCTATTGAAGATACTTTGCTACAGTCACGCATCTGTGATACAGTAGCCTTATGTGATAAGTAAATTATAATTATATGAAATAGAATTATATTTTTCACCGTGAGTAAAGTAGTATTTATTTTTACATAATTGGATATTCAGTGGTCGTATAAATGTACCTTCAAAATCCTTGAAAGTACTTGATTTTTGTTGGTTGGTAAGTGTACGAACCTTGTTTGTTGTCTCTCACCTCTGTCCCGTCCAAGACGCAACATAAATATAAGTTGAATAATTAGGATAGTGTATATGGTGTCTTTTATCGATTCGTCCCGAAATAAAAGGTACATAAAAAATTACACTGCAAGAGATACACAAACTTCTCTCGCTCGCTTTACTCTCCTACAATAAAAACGAGACAAAAAATATATCAGCAGTTTGTTTATTTCGTTAGAATTTTGAGGCCAACAATAATGCTTCAAGATCACTTCGAGGGGCGTCATATACTGTCCCATTTATGAGAGGAGAAAACGCTGAGTTTTCCCTCCCCATGGCACAACAGAGACTAATAAAACGCATCTAAGATATTAGCTAGTTATTTTCCGAACATTAAGACTTAAATAATCCTTCCTTAGGAGCTGAAATATTAGATCCGAAAGCCATAACAAATGTATTTGTCAGTCGTTTAAAGGTTCAAGAAATTGATCTCAGCACACTGATCACTCATTTGTACTGTACTACTCACCCGATGTAAGAATAATAAAATCGTTTACGACTAAGATGGGCAGACCATGTAGCTCGAATGGGAGAAAAACTAAGACTATATTCCATCTTGGTTTGCAAGCTGGATGGTAAGAGACCGTTGGGAAGCCCGAGACGGCGTTGGGAGGACAATAAAAGGGATCTTCGAGAAGTAGGTGTTGTGATGAAAACTGGCTTGATCTTGCCCAGGATAGAATCCTATGGCGAACGTTTGGTACTGCGGCAATGAACTTGCGAGTTTCGTAAGCCATTGAGTAAGGAATCAAGTAACACAAGATTTTCAACAAAAGTTGTTGAGATTCGTGAAAATCTTCGGCAAACTTCGTATTTTTGGGCCATTTTAGTAACTAATGACTTCGGTCCGTCTAGAGTCCATTAGGTATGAAGTTTCTGAAATTCATGAATATCTATGGCCATTTGGGTTCGAACCCGAAACTTCGGAGACACTGGCCTGACGCCTCAGACCACACGACTCTACCGGTCGGCGCAGAGATTCGTGTATAAGGTAGATTAGATTAGAGGAGAAGGTCCAAATACGGGCTAGTAGACGCCGGCCTTCGGCTGTAGGCCAACGGCTCGAAGTTCCCGGGTTCGAGTTCCGGCTATAAGTCGATTTTATAGCTAAGGGATGAATCGTGACGGGACGAAGTCCAAAGTTACTAGGCTGGTCCATTTTAAAATAAAGTTTAAAGTTTCACGGGCTAGTGGACGTTTTAGACTTGTATATGCTTGTGTAGCACTGCTGACTGGTGACAAAAGTGTGAAACAGTTCCCCAAGGGTGGTGGCGGAATTCAGTTAGCGACAGAGTTGGATGTGGTTGATTTATTTGTATGTTGTGACTGTTTTCAACAATGGGAAAGTTCTATCAGGCACTTCTATTTCAGCTTTTCAAACACAATCAAAAAGTATGAAATGTTTTAAAAGGTAAGTTGTATTTCTCAGAGACAGCATTCGTAGTCAGTGTGAAACAAAGAATAAATAATATTGCGTATTGACTTCTGTTGCGTCACGAAGCAAACCCATAGTATGAGAGGTATACGGGCTACCTTGTCTACCTACTTCTTCATGTTAAGAATGTCCTTCTCTTAAAACACAGTACTTGGAATTTCAAACATAGTAAGTCTTTTTCATATTTCAGCAGTTCCTGCCATAAAGAAAAAGTCAGCAATGGACTTGGAAAATTAGGAAGTGCTACTGTTATAACGTATAACTCATACTAAGAAACAATTATGGCTTCCTTGGAAAAACATGAATCTATTACATGCAAGAAGACATTATCTTTTAGTTAAGTTGAGCAAAGAGCTGAACAATTCAAAATGGAATATACGTGAATGGAAAAGAAATCAGGGAATTTTAGAATTCACAAGACAAGAATCAGATTCAGAAGAATCCAGGATGATGCTTTCTTATCTAGATTCTTGTGATGATGAAGATAACTTTGATATGCCATCTGCACAAGAAAAGCCAGATGATGAAGATACGAATTATATTTTCTGCGACAGGATATTCTCTGAACATACAGGGAGACCTATGGGTTATGCGTATCGTGTGTTCGAGGTGAGCACATAAAGAATGCGCTGGTGCAGAAAAGGAGGACTGTCTCAGACTTTTGTAAATAAACATTTATCATCACTATATCACTCTTGAACATTATTTTGAACTTTATTTTTTTTACGTCGATTGTGGATGTAGACCTATCTTATAAACACGCAGATCTAATGGCCACGGATAAAACAGTTGGACGACAGCTTTCCCCCCCCCCCCCCCCCCCCCCCACCAGAAGGCACTAATTTAAAATATCGGGAGCAAGTCAGATTTCTGAGGGCCCATGGTCCTCTATTCTTTATAAAAAGAAATTTGGAGAAAACCGATCTCTTTAAATGGTAAGAATTTCTTCTATAGTATAAATGCAAATAGGTTCTTAGTAGAAACTAAAGTACTTGAATATTTCATACGAGAATTCATGTAATACCCAACAATTTTATATCAATAGATAAATAACATTTATTTATTTATTATTATTTTATTTGTGTTAGGCATTATTCAAGCAGATAGTGTAAATGGATTTAGATCGGTATGGCTTGATGTGAATCACTTTGTGCAAGTATTTAAGTTTGGAAACGACTTTGTCCATTGCCTGTTACTTAGATTGAAAAATTGTCTAAAATCAGTCAGCTGTTAAAAAGAGCTGAGAAGTGACTAATTTCAGAAAGTGGTCCCTAACAAAATATAAACTACGATGCAGTATCTACAAGATCAGCTTAAGATGCTTAGAATAATTAACCTTAACCATTGCCCAAATGAAATAATATACCATCAGATTCAAAGCTTTAAACACTTAACTTTTCAACTCTACAACTTCACTCCTCCACTGAAAATATGTTACCATTTCTCAATTTCACTTTCCTTTCTTAAACAAAGAATACCAGTTCATATCTAAACTGAGCAACCTCTCCTTTTCTTGTCAAAAATCACCAATTTACATCCTAGTCACTCATATTCTTTACAATCCTCTCGAGTTCTTGAACTAAACTAGACCATTCGCAGTCAGCATAATATAACAGTTTCTTTTTAACTTGAAAAAAAAAAATAATGGCCAATACATAACATATTCAGAACCTAATTCACTCACCATATTTCTTAGGTCTCGTTCCTTTCTGTCTTCTGACCTTACTTTCGTTTGTTTACTTTTCCTGTTTATACCTTTATTCTCGGTACCCGAGTTTTGAACTTCTGTATCCTGCGTCATCTGTTCTTCTGTAGTGTGTGTGTTCTTTAAGTCTGTAACAGAATTATTGATTCTTTCGGTTTGAACAGATATGTCCTGTTTGTTGGAGTCTGTCTGAACTTTAACATTTGTAGTATTGTGTGAGGTTTGAACTTGTTTCATTACTACACATTGTTTAGTCTGTGTAAACGTAGACACTGCTCTCCGTAACACTCTGTTTTCGGTTTGAGTGAATGTGTCTTGGTTAGTAACCGTAATGTTGTTGTACGACATATCCTCCTCTAATACTGGTATCACATCATGTGCTTTTGCTACTAAACGTTCGATCTCCATGTACTCTTGCTGGGTGTAAATAGGATTGATTTCAGCAGAACCCTCTACTTGACATTCTGTGGCTGTCTTAAATTGCACTCGGAGCGATTGTGATGTACTGTCATAATCATTTTATTATTATTATTTAACCAGGCTTGTCTTCAGTTAAAATGTATCTGATCTAACAAAAAACGACCTAAGATAATTTCTGGTCCCAAATTTCCAGTTACATGAAATATAGAATGTGTTACTTTATGGCCTACATTTACTGTTAGGATAACACTGCCCAATATCTGAATTGGCTTGTTGTTCGTGACATAAATCATTTTTCGGCAGTTTTATTGTACCCAGTCCCCAACCTACGTACGGCTGAAATTCCAATTAAGTTCACTGTGAATGTTCAGTTGCATCTGTGAAAGAACATGCTCTTTCGGTGTAACTTATATCATGAACTGAAATACTGTGGATCATGTTTGATATACTTTCCTTAGGTTCTGCCACTGCTGTTAGATTAGTTTCTGGTCGATATGGTGGCGTTTCGTAACAGTATGTTCCATAAGCTGGACATTTGTTTCATAAATGCTTTTGAAGGCAGTTTCGGCAGTTGGCTTTATCCGTCAAGCTTGCATTCACTGAAAATTGTCGTTTGATAGTGGGATCTGATCTGACCTCCTCCTTTCTCTCTTGAAAAACAGGTGCAGCAACTTCAAGCTGTGTAGATCTAGATTTATTTGAAATTACTCGAACATCTCGGTAAATCAATTCAAACTGCCTTGCAATATCAACATATTTTTCAAGTGAGAAAATTTCCTCAGTTTTTAACTTTCGTCGAGTGATATTGCTCTGAATCCTCAAGATCAATTGTTCTTTTAGAGCCTCAGGTAAAAATTCCTTGTATTGACAGTTATTACCTTGCTGCTTAATTTGGTAAAACATATTCTTGCACTGATTGGCCTTTCTTTAGCTTGAATTGCCGAAACAGGTATCGTTCCGTTACAAGGGTCGTTTTTATACGGAAGGCTTGAACTAACGTGTTCATAATCTTGCTTAAGTGTAATTTCAGAAGTGATCTAGACTCAACTAAATCCTTAAGTTTACCATATGCTTCTGGACATACCGAAGATAGCAATAACGGCATTTGTCTATAGTTTCTTATCTCATTAACCTCGCAATGCAACTAAAGTCGCTCGAGATAATTCTGAATTGATTCAAGCTCTGGCACAAAACGATGAAACTACAGATTTGTGCTAGCCATATTTCTGTTTAGGCAGTCAAATATAAGATATCTTCTACTACATTATTTCGTTGATCCTTATCGCCATTATCAAAAAGAGCTAAGAAGTGGCTAGTTTCAGAAAGTGGTCCCTAACAAAATATAAACTACGGTGCAATATAAGTTTAGCTTAAGTTGCAATACTTAGAAAAATTAACCTTAACCATTGCCCAAATGAAATATACAGTTAGATTCAAAGCTTTAAACACCTAACTTTTCAACTCTACCTCAACCAACAGAACATCCAAAAACACCAGGGAGGCATATGGGAGGCACTATCACATTATTTATTGTTGATTCTGGACACTAGGTGAGGAAGTTGCGAGTTATTGAGGGACTAGACCATTACTGCTGTAGCTATCATCAGTACATTATTAATTACTGAAGAAGGACATGTGAATAAATCTATCTTTTTGGGGGGGGGGGGGGATTTATCGTACTCATAATTTTGGTATTAAAATCAATACATATTTCTTTGCCATCGAGGGTAAAATAAGAGGATTTTTATTGAAGCGTAGTTTCTCAATCATAATTTTAAGCATTTTAATTTCAGATCCATCTGAACACTTTTGAATAGTTTATTAAGTCGATATGATCCTTAATAATTCCATCAGCTACAGAAACCTTCTCTTCGACTCCAGTAGAAGACTCCGCATACACCTCTGTATGTCCGTTCTCCCAATTCTTCAGCATATATCTACAAAGACCTTCATTATATATTTCACACAGTCTACTTCGTAATAAAACCACCATAAACTCCACCAAAACCTTAATTACAGTCAGTCATCCGGTTAATCTTTCTTATACGGCCTGAAATTCACGCGCGCGCGCATTCATAAGACTACGATTATACAACATCCAATCTCCCACCATATTCAATAATACAGGCTCATCTACCCGATGCCAAATTTCTACTTTCAAACCCATTTTTTCTTTATGCCCAAAGAGAAACTCACCGGAGACCGTAACTACTTGCCAACAATTCCCAGCTAAATTTTGCTGACTATAATCTACTACTCTGATGCAGCAAGTCGAATCACCTTACTTGAGAAGAAGAATTCTACACCAGTACAAATAATTGCTACTATAGGTAATTTATATATCTTTTTCATTTATCTTGTTATGGAACACTCATTATACATACAAAATAATCATATCTAATAAACTTATTTAGCATATTTGTAATCACTGCAAAATAAAAAGAAAGTAACTAAAATTTCACAAGAGAAACTTATTCGTATTATTTCTCACTATTAGCTAGCGCCATATGAATAAAAAACAATTCAGAGTAGTTAACAAAACAATAACGGCAAGTTTTTTCTCATTCGTTTTTGTTAAATTTATTTTTTAATCTGTTCATACAATGTAATTAATTCACTTACTTGGAATTTACACCCTTGTTAACTGGGAGGGAGCTTGTTAACTGAGAGGCTTCATTTATAAACAGTTCTTAGTTTCTATTCGTGAGGACTTGTAAAAATTTGATTGAGAAGGTTAGGCTTGTCCTCTTTCCTGTTCCTTGACCGCGTGTCCTCGCTGTCGAGTGAAGGGTTGTAAAGGTTTAAGCTTTTTGCCCATCTACACATCTTACTGTTCAGCTTAAAATAAAATTATCGTAATGAAGCGAATCCTATTTATGCTTGTTTTGAATTTCACGTTTCTAACGTCTTGAGCTGCAACGGACTGGAGGGACTCAAAAGCAGTGCTAAATAAAAATAAACTGAAGGTTTCTTGTATATTAACTGTCCTTAAAAATGTATAGAGATATTCACAAGCCCCTTTTCATTATTTCTGTCTTCTCATCAGTATTTTCTTTTCTTATAAAAGCATCACTTTTTATTGCTTGTTTCCACATCCAGTTCTTTTCTTTTTTAAATGATAAGCAATTACTTCGAAGTACACAATAAAAAAAGCAAAATTAATATTTCATAAATTCAAGTAACGAACGGAAAACTGCTTGTTTTTAGTTCGTCACAAATATCATAATGTCATAAGTTCGTAGGACTTCCTGCTCAATAAGTTTTCACAGTAACAGGAGGGGAGCGAATTGTTTTGCAACATCTGGCAAGCTAATGTTTGTAATTTTCATGGAAGGTAGTAAATCCAATAAATAAATGAAAGAAAGAAAAAGGCATGCTTTGCTGTAAAACAAATTTATCGAAGAAAATACACTAAAACGTCCTTTATCGAGAACGATTTCCAAAAGAAGCAATTTTTCGTCTTTTTCAAAATTCCTGTACATCTTACGTAATTGAGCGTATGTAATTGTCCAGTCTAATTATGCGGTGTTATATATTTCCCCTCAATTTATTAAAATAAATTTTATAATTAAAATGTATTTTGTAAAATAATTTTGTTGCTGTATTCCTGTATTTGCAGGCGCTTATAACACGAAAAAAAATTAAATCTGGTTTATGCGGAAGGGGTCTGGCCCCATTGAAGTCTGGATAAACTAGGTTTTAGTGCAGCAACTGTCCAGGCTCTGTCTTGTAGTACTTTCAGTCGCTGACTTCCAGATAGACCTGGAGGTCAAGACCCGACAAGTTTTCCTCAGTTTCATCTAACGAGTATGGGAGTCCTGAGGCCCTTCTGTCTTCCTTCTCATTGCTCCCGAAGAGTGCTTTCCGAGGGATGTCATTGATCAGATTATGCTTGTCCAGTCCATATATTGTAACAAATAAAAATAGCCAGTTTAAGGTTACGCGACAGAAAACAATAAAAGGGTTAAAAAGTTCAAAAGAACGATGGGGATTTAAAAAAAAAGTAACTGATATGTCCAGCGGGTAAATAAAATATGTTGGCAAAATTTAGTAAAGGATCATATGTAAGCCCGTGTGCAGTTTGATGATAACATGCCATATGAGTCAATCGATTGCACTTGTGCCCCTGAAAGATAAGTTCCATAGTATCACCTTTTTCACTCCTTAGGGTCTGAGTAATGACGTCAACTGATTTGTGTTTTGTTTGCAGCAAGTTAAAGCTACAAGTGTAAGCTAGAAATAATAATCAGTATATTTTTTTTAGTAGATGAATATTTAAGACTGTCTCACGGTTTGAAAACAGCGATTCTGACATCGGAGTGGATTTCTACTGCTAGTTGTGGGCGTCGCTTACGATGTGTCCATCACTAAGGGTTGCCATAATAAGTTAGTTTCATAACTTTTCGGGACCAGTAGTATGACCACGTTTACACTCAGTGTTCGTGTGACATGTGCCAACCCTGGAGAAAATAGTACTTGAAAAAAATCGCTTGTATGTGAAGAACTTGAGCTGAGAAAACTGTATTTTTAAACAACAAGATTAGTCTATTAATTACTGACTTTCCAGTTGAATCCGTTGTCGTTTTTGTGAAAGAAAAAGTGACAATTTTATTACTAGCGAGGAGAGTAAAGAGATGGATAGTTCACGGCATCACGTGTCCGAGACAAGAGGGCTATACATTGAGAAGAGAGTAGATTTTATTGACTGGCTTGTCCTTTTCTCAAGGTCGGCGAAAGCGAATTCCTGTGGGTTGGGTGTGAGTAGATGGGGTTGAGTGTTCAGAAGGAAGCTAGTTTTCTTTTTACATTTACAAGCTATTCGGAAATGTTGGGGTTAGAACAAGGGCGTCGGCATGGAGGGGCGAGGGAAGCCTCCTTCCCCCTAGGGCTTCAGTCTTTATATCTTTTGGTATTATATTTTATATGTTTTTCATAAAATATACTGCACTGCATGAATTTCATAAGGGGTACTTGGAATACTGCCGTTACCTGATTTATTGACACATTCATTTTAATGTATGTAACACAAATACAACGAACTTTGTGAGTAAAAACACGAATGACATTACTGTACTATCAAGTAACTTTTAATATATATATATATTTTTTTTTTTTTACGTACTCTTCTTTGATGAAGTTCGTTGCTGCACTTCTAGGAAGCAAATCAAAAAACAAAAGACTCTTTCTCATACACACACACACATATACAACGTTCGATTTGTCGGAGGAATGCCGGGGATTTTTCCTAGTCCCTGGGGATTTCATCCCCGGTTGTTGATCCCGAATATCATCTCAATCAGGGACAAAATATTTGTATTTCTACCCAAATAGCTAGTATGTTGAAACTTATGAGCAACCACTAGCTTTAGGATCCTCCCTTCCTAATTTATAACAATTTATATTAAATATCTCTACACTGCTTAGACTATATACAAAGTTTAAAAATAAGCCAATCGTAATATACACGTTCTTTTAAAGTAATAATGGAGGGGTCCTCATCTTAAGTTATATTGGTATTCACACCTACTGTTTTAATTGCTTTAAAAATTCCGAATAAATCAAGAACACTATTGAGATTTTGAAACGCGACCTATCTAATACTTATTAGCATTTCTGAAATGAGCTGTTTCAGACTTTGAAGCTAATCCTTTAGCAGAGATTTAAATGTAACTTAGGACGGCAAAGCCCAAGTACCTTCAAATTATAGGTTAGTTCATTTCATAGATACTTTTTTTTTATCTATCCTTGTTTAAAACCATTTTTGATTTTCATTTGTCCATTATTTTTAAATATATTAAAAATGGAGCCTGATTCCAAAAGCTCTTAAAAACGAATCTAAATTTGAATTTTTACGGGTTGTAGGCAACAAGCCGAATGGATGATGATGGGAGAATTAGTTTAGTTCCAAGCATTAAATATTGTATCCGGACTTTAATTTCAATTCGTTGATGTAAGAAATGTGTCTGTGAGATATGCCATCCTGAGTACTCATTTCTTTTCCTGGGAATAATGGTATGTGTCAATTTTCTTATCAGTTAGAAACAGCTGAACTTTGAGTTCATAACTTTTTGAGAACGTAGTTTTACCGCAAGACAGCAAGTGAACTTCAGAATAAGATGTTGATGATCAGAGCCCATTTCATCGCGCAGTACTTTCAACTATCTTATATATTCATATCATATGTATTATATATTATAATATTCATATATATTCACTGTTTATAATATAATGAATAATTTTTAGCAATTTGGGGGGCATGACTTGAATAAACTCAAGTGCCACTCTTCTTGGAGAACAGGTTTCACCTGTAAATGTAGCGATGCGTTGAAAATAAGTTATTGGCCAACATATTCTTAATTTCAGTCACCAAATCTGAATTTCTGAGTGTAAGACACGTGTCGACGCAATTACGGTATTTCCATTCGAGATCTCTCTTTCTCCAAATAATGATATTAATAATAAAGAAACTTAAACATAAAAAAATATAAAAAGCTTTTTGAAGACATACTTTTCTTAAACAATTCGTACTAAAAAGTAAGAAATAATTTTGTTTATGCATGACTTAAAAAGAAAAGCATGGGGCGCTCTCTCATATAAGTCACTTTATAAATTCTTCAATTGGCGTACCCCATGCTTTTCATTTTAGTCATGTATAAACAAAATCATTCTTTACTTTTGTGTACAAATTGTTTAAGAAAAGTATGTCTTTAAAGAGTCCCCCCCCCCCCCCCGGTATTTTGGTGTTCGGATGCCTTTTCTAAAGCTAATATTTTGTGACCCAAATCCTAAAGTGTTCTGCAATCATTCAAACCCTCACTCTGTATTTATCTTAGGATAAAGATAATACATGGCTGGGTAGGTTCTTTTGAATTGCTTAGTATTCTTCATGTGTGCCCCTCTTAGGTCTCAGTAACTACAAGGCTGACAGAGATGTGCCATACACCGTTGGATCCGTCATGATCTCAAACTATCGAATAACCTATCACATTTTTAGATAGTTTGCTATCACACTCTAAAAGTTTTTCTCTGTTCCACATCTTACTTTGCCATTGTGTTTTTCGATTTAATTTTGACCCCCCTCAATTTTTTTCAGGAGGGTTCCTCGGCCACACCAGGCAAATGTCGGTGTGGTACGTACAAACTATGCCCTGGTTGACTACCTTCCAATAACCTTTCCCTAACCTATCTCGGCCTGAACCTGAGATGCTTAAAGACCATAATTCATATTAAAGCCCTTCCAACAACGTTCCAATATGCCAGCTTGCAGTTTAGAAGATTCATCACATCGGCATCATCTGTCTAATGTTCTGGTTTCTCGAAAATCGAATATGGTCTTTCCTGTCACCAGACAATGAAACCACCTGTTATCGAGGTATTTCTTGTCACGGTAACTGCTGAAGGTTTTCGGCAGTCATTTCTTTCTGTCTACTCATCAGACATCTAACCCTGCGAAATGTTCGAATGAAACTCAGAGACATCTTACAAATTGCTGAATGCCATTACTGACAGAACCTTGGGTTGGACAAGTCTTACAAATTGAAAGAAATTGGATGTCGTTGATAGAAGCTGATATTGTTAATTATACCTAGTTCATCTGTCTGGTTAAACAAGACTGAAGACAAACTCAAACTTATGATATTCTTGAACCATGTCTAGTCATCCCGAGCTGAGATCTCATAAACAATGTTTTCGATTCATAAATGCATTTTCCCATCCGCCTGGGAAGATGTTGCGGACATCTCGAATGAACTCCTCCTTCGTTTCGACTAAGAAACAAACCACGGCGTATTTAAGTCATAAACCAGGATAAAATGTCACTAGTAAACAGGCTATGCCTAGTGGACATAAATAAGGTTATGGAGAAAATATTTAGGAAATACAACTTTCTTCATTCATATGTGCACCACAAACACTAAAATTTACGTTATTCTAGTAGTTGATCAGGTGCTTTTCCCATCATGCGTCAATGCGGTCATTTCCTTCGCACCAACCCAATAAATCAGTTTATTTACAGAAGGAAATTTGATTTGCTTTATTCTCTAAATCAACTTACAGGACATCAACATGTTGAATGCATGGTAGTACTAGAGGAGAGGAAAATGTTAAAAGCGCGTTTATTAGTGAAAAATGCCACATTTAAATGGGAATCAAATTGGTACAGAGTGAAAGAACATGACACAATAGGAGGAGAAGCTCACACTGATTCATCCCAAATTTTGAAATCTGAAGGATTCAAAATTTTGTAGGAAGGAACGTTGCAGTTAAAGGAGTATATCTGTATCTAAATACTTACAAGGATGAAGTCCTTCGTAGTTGTAAGGTGATTATCGAAACCCACTTCTCGGATGACTTCGATATATGTCTAAAGCTATTGTTAATCAGAAACTTTCATAAAAAAATTCAAACGAAAGGACAAAAAGAGACTAACCTTGAATGACTTGAGTCAACTGTTCGTTTACGTGGATGATTTAGATTTAATAGGGGACGATATACATTCACCACAAAGCAACACCGATGCACATTGGTTCCAATGATAGATCTGGGCGGACAAAGGTCGAAATTTTAACAACGATAGAGTTGTTTGATATAATTATACAGTCAATGCCTGGATAAGTCAGCTGCCTGAGACCGTGCTTGTTTTATGATATCAAAAGAAATGCGGGGGGAAAGCAGATAAAGAAGACAATTAATTGCCTTCGTTCATTTTTTGACATGGTGAACTACAGTTCCGTGTTCGATTTTAGTAATTTTGATTTCATGTCAAGTTATTATGTGAAAATGATAGTGAACCTATGTTTATGTGTACGCCTAGTACATTTGTATTCGTTATTTAATACGAGAGTTCATTGCAACACCTATATTTGAATGGAATATATGAGAAAAATAGAGTGTAAAAGATGATATCTGAGGTTATCCATCAACATTATTTACATTTATGTACGTGTGTATTTGCTTTATCTATTGAAGCAATTCTTAGCTGCAGCTTCGTGCATTTTAAAATTGTTTTCCATGTTTAGCAGAAATGGCTACTCAACCTGTGAAGTTGTAAATAACTCATCTTGAACTGTTCAAAGTCTGGTGTCACTTTGCTAAAATAAATAATTGCATATGTAAACATGTAGTACAAAAAATAGATTTAGGTGCCTCTATAGGATGTATGATTAGTTATTAAAACGTTGTGGTTTTGTGAACATGTTGGAAAAAAACGGACACGAGCTAATCGATGCATAAAGGCATTTCTGAAGAAAAATGATGCACGGTTAAAAAAGGGAATTAATTTCCAAAATTGCAGCATTGTTCTCATTAGCACTCAAGGATTATACACATATACTAATGGGAGGAACGAAGAAATCATTTAGTGCCAGCAGAGAAAAAGACACGTCTGGCTTTATTAGAACAACAGCATACTCTAGATTCTAGAAGTATCTTATGCTGTAGGAACCAGCTTACGTGCACAAGGAAAACGCGATGTTGGTTTGTTCAGTGCAAAAAATATTTCTTTACCGAAGGAAAGTCGCTTCTTGAACAAAGAAGCCCACGAAAATGAAGAACTTGGAACTTGTAATGACAAGAATTGGCAGTGAGGAACATCTTTCCTTTGAAATTTCACTCCTGCATGCGTGAATCGTAGATAAAACTAAATCCATTATAACAAGTTGAAACGCAAAAAGAAATAGATAGGTAACAACTAAGTAGGAGAACATAGAGAAAGTAAATAAATTCAAATTCTTTGGAGCATATGTAATAAGCAAAAATGGGGTCTCGGAAGAAAAAGAATGTTGCTTAGTATCGGGCAACGCAAGTTTCTATTCCGTTGAGAAACTCCTTACCTCGCGATTAATGTTAAATGAACATATACAGAACAGTTATTCTGCACGGAAAAAAATGAATTCTAACCTAGTGAAAATTTTGCTAGGTTAATGACGAAAAGGGTTGTAGGTAACCGACTAGTTGTTTATCACAACACATTTCAGAGATGAAAGTACCGGATACTGTAGGTAAATGGTAACCCACTGAAAAAGGTTAACGGAAATTTGGTTAAAAACAACCAACACGTGGGTAGTAATTTACCTACAAGTTGGGTAAAGGAAGAAATAAACAACCAACACGGTTAATTCAAACAATGTGACTAACCCACTACTCGGTTATGTGAACCGTTTAATGTGTAGGTACATTTAACCTTGTAAGAGTTAGTTATTATTTAACCCAGATGGCGGTTAGTTGAACCGAGTAGAAAATTCTCGTGTCGTTTGTCGTCTGTTGAAATTTGAAAACGGCGAACTGGAGAAAGTGTTGTAGCGTTCAGATATATATTATGATAAAAAGAAGAGAGAAGAGATCGTGCAATTTAAAGAGTCCAGTAATACACGCAGACGTTTGAAGGTAAGTGTGAATCTTCTTCGTTAATTACTAAGCTTATATGATTCACTTGAATGTAAATAGATCTTAATAATAAAGCATTTTGTGGGGCCCACTTCCATCCTACGTTCCAGATATTCATTTCAGAAGCTTTGAGCAGTATTTAGTGTAGTTCTTTACTATTATCTTATACCAAGTTACTGAATTTTATTTAATCTATGCTATTATCTTTTCGACTACAGTTCCGAAGAGGGGGGGGGGGACACTCAAACATCACCTGATATTAGTGCAGTTTAGATACTTCTGCCATAGACTACTGCATGAAAACACCTACTGCATATGGCATGCTTTGCATTCCTATAGCCAAATGAAAGATACTAAAATGCGTGTACAATACCAAAAACAGGATTTCATGTGCAAGAGACCATGTTACCTCGGTAAACGGTGTATAGAATTGGCCCACCCTACGCATTACTAATTTCAGATTAGTAAAGTTAGGTTTGTTTCCCTTGTTTACGTTAGAATTGTAAAAAAAAGTAGCTTAATTTATACGTGAAGAGAACGTCTGTGAACTTATCCTAAAGTTTGTCATCCTAAAGTTCCAAAACAGCGAGGCTCGTCCCCAGGACTTTTTGAATGCTTCTGAGCTTCAGTGTTGCAAACTACTTTGAATTATTATT
>JAGDQP010004516.1:50349-84535 GCA_022664845.1 Lepisma saccharinum | reverse complement strand
TTGGTGTGTAATTGCGGAACAAAATTGCAACACTCTCGCTACTTCTGCGCTATCTTCGTTTACGTACATTTTCAATGCCCCTTCTATTGTAGAAACTAAAATTATAATTAATAATTAGAACAGTAAACATTTTTCAAAATATCAAAATAAATTCACGTCTGTCATATCACATCTTATATTTGTTTCAAACATCTTATATAGCATACACGCTTACTATTAATTTTTTGAAAGTTAAATATTTTAAAACACTGTAGTAAACACGAGAAAACGTAACTGATTCGGTTATTTTTATAAATATTCGAAATTGAACTTTGAAATGAAACAGTTAAACATTATTATTATAGTGAATTAACAAGTTCTAAAAATGAAATTAAGCATAATGAATTGTTTCTAAATCTAAACAGAATTCACTTTCTCTATGTTGTCCTTAATAAGTGATTCAATAAATTTGTTCTCCATCATTTCACGTTTTCGTCTTTTATTTAAAGATAAATGTAAACAAATCAAGTCCGTTATTATTATTTAGGTATTTAAAGTTCAACAAACGAATTCTAATTTTACTTATAATTACAACATATTATTAAACTTTATAATTGTAGTATTCTTTTTTTTGTAAGAACTAACTTTAAGAACGTAATGGAGCCCCCAGGCCTTGCCGGATTCCATCCACTCGCCCTAGGCCCTCCAGGTGGTATTAGAAACCATTATTTTTTAATGTATTTATAATCCCCTGGCCCCTTTCCCACAATTGCATTTTTGTTCCTTTACGGCATTACTTTCTATGTTTTTTTTTTCATTTTCGATCATAAACTAGAGTTTGAATAAAAAACAATTAATTTGCGAACATTTTCATGGATAAATTTGTGTTCTAAACGTAAAAGTACCTACGGAAATGCATCTGATAACTCATATAGTTAATATAAAGTTTCACCTTCAAGGTTGATTTTACTGCTTAAAAGTCGCTCACATTACACGACTCGACTTATTCGGGAAATAAATATATGACAGAGTGCGAGTCTATGCGTGTTATTTTCGCTATCTATATGCTTCAAATAAGATCCAAAAACATGTCCGAAGTCAAAACTCGCTGAACAGCAAAAAGGGTTCCATTGTTAGTGTTGTTGTTTTCGTCTAAGAAGCACTCATGTCCACAAACCCAGACAATTGACGATAGGGAGAATAGTCATGGCTCAAGCGAGCTCTGACAGAAGAGTGAAAGAAAGTATAATTACTTACAAATTTGAATTTGAATTTATTTAAGCCTAACAGGCATCTACGGCCTAAGACTTGCGACAACAATGGGAAAGTTAGAGGCCAGGTCTTTGAGTTAAGGTACCGTCCCAGCATTCGCCTGGTGGGACTGAGGAAAACTCTAGAAAACCTCAGCCAGAATGGCCGGTCCCGGGATTCCATCCACTTGCCTTCCGAATGCGGCGCCAACGCTTTACTAACGGCCGCTCGGTAAAATTACTTACGAGTTTGTGGACCAATACTTTTCTGTTGAACAAATGTATCAAAATAAACCTGATGAATTTGAAGTATTTATGTGATCAATACAAGCTCACACATCTGTTACCTCTAGCTTACTCTAAAGTAACTTTTGCGTTGCATCCAAAACCATAGCCCACATCTAGTAATATTCCTCCCGACTTTATCTATAAGTGACAAACAATTACCAAGCGTACTGCAAAAACCTGTTGTTTTATTCAGACTCAATTCTCCGTAGCATAACACATAAAACAGAACTCAATTTTCAATAACACATATCAACAGACATTTTATAAAATCAACTAGTAGCTTAGAACACAACGACTAGGTTACAAAAATCAATACAGACTCCGAACGGACCATAATCTATCTTTATCTGAATCATTAGATCATACCACGACAAACCTACCATCAGAAAAGCCAGGACATCAGACTTCCTTTTGAACTTTATCCAAATTATCCTTAAGGGGAATATAAAGCCAAGTTCTCCGACAAGAGACGGCAGCACTATCTCTGTATGTGTCTAATATATTTTTATCTTTGCACGAAATTTCAATGTTGCTCCTACAAATTCAATCCTAGAGAGTTCAGACTTTCAGGAAGAAAGTTTATAAGTGATTCAAGAGTTCTTTGCGTGCCGATTGTTCATTTTCTGTCTTGTTCATTGTTGAAATAGTTTCATTCTTGGTATACCTATAACAATGAAGCTCTTTCAACAATGAACAAGAAAGAAAATAAAAAATCGACACATGTAGAACTCTTGAATTACTTATGAAGTTTCTTCCCTGAAAGTCTGAACTCTCTAGGATTTAATTTGTAGGAGCAGCATTGAAATTTCGTGCAACGATGAAAATACATTATACACATACAGAGATAGTGCTGCCATTTCTTGTCGGAGATCGTGGCTTTACATGGCCCTTAACATGGTCTTCCTTCTATTGTAAGTTTAGTGTACAGTAGTGTACAGTGTAAGTTTATTTTAGTATGCTACAGTAACAGCGGCATGATTCTCAGATCCACTCACACAGTGTGCACAACTGGGATCCACTCCAGCGGTATTTTTACAGACGTCAAAAAATTCAAGTAAAGGATATGATATTTTCCTCTCCTTTCAACGTTTTAAAAATATTCAAATAGTGCGTGTGCAATACTCTTGCAGGTTGGTCTTGGTCTTGCGCGAGTCTTGCAGGTATGGTCTTGGTCTTGCATCCCTTGGTTTTGGTCTTGCCTCGGTATCCCTGGTCTTGGTTTTGCATGCAAGACCAAGACCAAAACTCTTGTGCTCATCACTTATGGGTATATTTGATGAGCATGCTTATCTGGGGCAGTTGAAAACATTGAATCTGAAGGTGACTGATGAAATAAATATATGTAAAATGATGGAGTATATTTGCAAGCATATTCTTTTAATTTTACAAGCGAGCTACCAATGTGCCTCAAGGCATTAAATGTATAATCAATCAATTAGCTGTGAAGATGTACAGCCGGGATATTTTTATACAGAATGCGCAAACGATTTATATATTAGGTGTTGGACAAACAGCAAACATGCATTCTAGGAATAAGGAAGAGGAACAGTAAGACAATAAAATACATTCCTTCTCATCAAAAATAGAATATATAATTGATACTGATAGAAAATGGCTGATTAAGATAATGACGATATGGTCTAAAACAAATTTATTAGCAGTAGGTCTAGATAGCTTCCTCCTATTCATGGTACATGGCATTTTGTTTTACGACAAACTAGTCGCATGTAGTAAACAGGGCTAAGTGCTATGAACTACAAGTTTCTTAATGTCGCATCTCCTGCCCGGATACCTTATTATATTTTATATCATACTCTTCTTAGAGCAAACGTAATCGCCACGTACTCACGTTACAAAAGTACAAAATTATATTCGCAAATTTATATTAATATATACTATTATTATGTGAGTTGAATTTATGACCAAACAATTCAACAAAACTGATCATAATCAATTCAAATCTGTTAAAAATATCTTGCTACGAATTGCTTGACGAACGTAAAACTTAAAATATTTCTCGTAACTGTACCTTCTGCAAAGATCCCTTGATTCCTCCTAAATTGGAATTGCTAATTACGAATAAAATCCGGATAAACTAAACATTAAAACGTTAGGTAATTCGGCACTTCAGCTTAAGAGCCTAATGAAATACTTTCATAAATATAAAACATGGAACTGATTGCCACTCTATTTTCTGAAAACACTTTGTTAGTAAAGAAACGTTGGTGAAGAGTCTTAAAATTAAATTAAATTTAAGTCAATAATATATTTCCGAGACTAAGCTTTTGGCAGGGAATTTAACAACGTTAGAGAATGGAGAAATTTCAGTAAATCTCAGGACCTGTGATTTCATATTATTTATTAGGAGGTAATTGATATTTTACTGCAGGAGGTAATCGGTAACTGCTAACCCGTGTTTACACTCGGAATGAGCCTTTCACTTCTACGAAATTGTCCTCAAAATATTTCAAAATCAATTCTAAGAATAACAAACGACCTCGGACACTTCTAAGTAAACTATTTATTTTCAGCTCGTATTAAATTCAATTCTATCAAAGTATATGCTGTTTTAAGTACGAAATACACAAAATACTCAGAAACGACAAAGTGTGATAATCTATCTTTATGGATCTATTGTTTTGATGTTCAAATAGACGGATTTAGTAATGTTAAGCATCGTCTCTAAAAATATTTCTAAAAATTAATATTTCTCTAATTGACAACGTTTAAATATATTTTATGCTGCACTTAGGAAAATAAATAACTTATGTTATCATACGTACTATGAGTAAGCGCGAAAACTTACATCAATGAATCTGACGTCGTATCGTATGCAAGACCATCATTCTCTTCTTTTTTATTTTAAGAATTTTGATCAAATGCTTAAAGAAACATTGTATCTAACGTCGCATCCAATACATTTTGTATTTCTGTAATAAAATAAAGAATGGAAATTAGAGCTAAGAATACAAAGTTGAGCAGCAATAAATTCACATCTTTGAAACTGAAATTTACAGTCTGGAAGAGTCATTTTGAGACAGTTTTTCTGACCTGTTTTCAAGGGGTCATTTACAAACTTTGTTAAAAAGTCGATATTTTCTCTTTGGAAATTTTGCTGCAGATATCTGGTAAGTATTGTAATGCTCTGCTCAAGCGCGAGGGATTTTGTGGAAACATACTGTATTGATGGATTTATTTATGTGTGTCCTATTCAGTACTTCCTCTATTGATAAGTGTCATGCCAGTACTTGTTTGATATTTGTTCATGTTTGTGGAAGATACAGTGTCCCTAGATGGTGCACCCTACAAAGATCGAGAGAAGTACAAACACTATGTTATTTTTGCTCTCTAAACAAAACAAGTGGTGCATTTTAATTTAAATTCTAAATATTAATTAACAACATTTAGTGCTATACCTTGGTTTTCATTGTTTTATCAATATTCACCTTTTATTCAAGGAATAGTTTCTGTTTTCCTTCATGAAATTTAGATTCGGGGTGGACCATAATGCTGTTACCAGCCATGAAATTCGTTTTATCTTATCTTATGAATTCTAGATTTTGAATTTAAAAACAAAGTTTTGTAAAGATTCGCATTACTACGTAGGCGATTTATGCACGTTAAAAGAACACACATTGAAATACCTTTAGGGAACAGAACAGGGAGTAAATTACAACAAACACCTTCGCTATTACGTTGCTGAGTTAGAACGTAAGTGTGTCCTCACGTCCATACGTCCCTTGGCGAGCATTCTTCTTAGAGCAGGGAAGAGAAAAATAGCGCCCTGGACATTTGTCTCCTGTTCGGCCGTTACCTGCTGAAACTGAGGAAACCATATGAAACCTCAATCAGCATAGCTATTAGCAGAAATCAAACCTAATTGCCTTTTCTAATGGTATTTGGAATTAGCATATCAACGACAAAGGGCTGTATGTTCAAGTTCAAGAAACCGTTAAAACACTGTAAAATAGACATTCCTGCGACTAAGCGCTAGTTCAGGAAGACAGAAGTCGTTTCAAAACGAAAATAGCTTATAACGAATTAATAAAATAATAATTCCGCGCAGTGGAAAAAGTACTTCGTGCATTTATTTAACAAATTCAATGCTATTAATTAACTGAAGACGTTATAATTTGTTTCAAATTAACTCTGCCAGCGGTTGCTATGATACAGATCTTAAAAATAAATATTTCTGTGCCGAATCAGAAAAGGATAACTTTTTGCACAATAAACATGGTCACTTTCAAGAATAGCCACATGTGCTTGTTTCTAGCTACAGAAAATGCTTTTGTGATCAGATTGCAATTTTTCGAAATTTTAACGTTTTTTATTTTAATTACATGATATAGTGGTCACTACGACATAACTACATCTTTTATTTGTTATTTAAAAACTTAGAAGTAACAAAGTCAGTAATTTCAGTTTAGTTAAGTTGTATTTTGCAAAACTAAATAAAGGAGAATAAATGGGGAACCAAATTTCCCATAACTAATAGTTACAAAATGTAAATTGTTATAAATATAAAAAACTATGAGAGAGAGTATGAAACATTTGATTCGCCCCCTTGGCAATGATTTCCGTTCTTCTTTTGTTATTCACTTCGTGCTGAAAACAGAAAGGAATGCTTTCACATTGATGTGTAGCTTCGCGACATGGTTGTAGGTTCCCGTAGAGGTTGTAACATTCATGAAGCGGTTGTAAATTTCTGATTTTTCTTTTCCCAGCAAGAATTGAGTTTGGCTACATTGTTTCGGAAGTGGGATGTGTTCATTCAATTGAACGCTTTTGTTTTGTTTTTCTTCGAAGAGAGAGTTTTATTTTATTTATTTCGGTTTCTGAATGATTTATCTTCCTAGCGATAAAAATGTGTCTACAGTGATAATTGTTTATAATCGTTTAATCAGAATATATTTCGCTTTCACTGAAAGGTTCCTTGATTCAAAGTTGGGAATTTTCCATGGACAGAAGTCGAGAGGCAAGAACCCTGGTGTGCATGAGTTATGTAGTAGCGATGATACTTATCATGACGTCATTACTTCCGTGCAATACTTCGTTGCAGAACCCCCCTTTTACTTCTAATACTTACTTCTTACGTAAGCCTTGGATTTATATTCATATTGTAAAGAAATACTTTTTTTTTTCTGTTTCATCAATTATTTCTTTCAAGAATATGTTTGCGTCCGACTAACAAATAATTCCAAAATTTCAAATTAGAGTGAGGGAGTTCTATAAGTCAACATAATGCTGGGTGTGTTATAATTTTATTAAGATTTTTATTTTAGAGAAGTTCTCAGCAACGGACATGGTTTACGCCCTTTTCTAGGTAATGACCATTACATGTGAAGGGCTTTAAAATTGCTTGAAGATTAACGTTTCGATATGCCACATTAATATAATAATATAATACTATGATATTACCCTATGCCTAGGTGCGCACTGCTGATTAAAATATTGAGATATAAAAACACACTTGATTAAAAAATCAGTAATAATTTTATGATGCGCGCACTACGAGATTTTAGTTGCTCGGCAACGAAATTTATTTTAAATAAATAGCTGCATGTTGTGTTCTGATTCTCTAAATGACCTTTGTAAACTTTAAATTTTTGGACATTTTAATAACTAATGACTTCGGCCCGTCTCGATTCTACTAGATGTGAAGTGTGTTAAATAAAATCTTCATACATACGTAAGTGCCCCAGCCAGGATTCGAACGCGGAACTTTGAAGACGCTTGCCTGACGCCTAAGATCACACGACTACCGCGGGCTGCTGCTCTTAATTTAAGATGAAGTGAAAACAAAAAGAAAAGTCATTTGGTTCATCCAATTGGAAGCCAGAAACTTTTAAAGAAGCAATGTCATAAATTCATTGCATCATTGTTTGAATTTATTTATAGACTTTCGGCATCTTTCTCTCAGGTCGGGATGCAAGTTTTTGACCAACCACGTGCAATAAAAAGAATACCGAACCTGACTTACCTAACCTACACGTTCCCTTGGCCACAAATTTATTAAATTTCGTAATGCGTATATACATAAGAAACAAATATTTAAAACAAGTAAATATAACCACGCCATGATTCGAGCCGCGGACCGCAGGATCAGCTTTTCGATACGTTAGCTATTAGAATAAGCTAACATCACTCCTTAATCGTCAACGTAACTGACCAATCCCGAATGGCAAATCGCATATAAAACAAAGAGGTAGTTGGGAAAATAATCTTGCGGTAGGGGTAGGGAGGGCAGAGGATCGAGAAGGTAGCGACCAGGATCTTACCTAAGGTACAATCCCAAGGATTTGCCTGGTTAAAACGAGGAAAGCCCTGGAAAACCTGTTAAGATGGTTTGGCCGTGGAATTTGAATCCGCATGCCTGACCATTACCAGCCCGAAGTTCGCACCGTTAGAGCCTGAACCATGGTGGCTGCATCTTTGCAAGAGTATAAAAAGAAGTTCTTCAATCATTTCAGCAGAGATTAGCAAGGATAGAAAAAGAAATATATAACTTGTTATTCGCACTTGGTCATTCGCAACAAAATACTACTTTTCAACTGGTTGCATAACACCACAACTGGCTGTAAGATTAAACCACTAGGGCATTTAGGACTGGATCTTCAATTTACGATGCGTCGCACACGAACAGGTGCTCTTTTAATAATATTCTAGACAGAAACTGCAAAGCAGAACATAAGCGTATTGCTTACGAGAGGACTGAGATCATGCTTTGGCAGACAGTATGGTGGTCCAACGACTGCCGATTATATTGGCATTGTACACATGGTCACGCCAGCTGCAAGAACTTGTGAAGCAGAACAAATAAATGCAAATTTACAAACAGTGAAATATAATTGTTTGTATGGAGTATTCTTAATTTGAAGAATTTGGTTTCCTTGCTGCATATGGGTGTTCATATACTTTCCAGCTGATCGGTATACATTAGCACTTCAGAACCTTCCAACAGCTTGCAGGTGAAGTTTTTATCTTTTATGTCGATAATGCATCATGACACTGGAAATACACTGCGCTGAGCTAGTTTCAATAATACAGTGATGCTTTTTGCCACTCAAGTATTCTTCAAACTTTTCTCATTATTTTATTTTAAATGTAAATACAATTTCTGTTTTGACAGAAAAGGTTTGAATGAACATGAAAAAAAGCTTTGTGTATCTTCCCACTCTACCAGCAAGAATCACTTTTGCTTCGGTTTAGGTCCATATTTGATTCGTAGATAGCTGCACCGTGTGCAGAACCTACAGCACACCATCGCTACTTTGAGTCCAAACACTCGGTTTTCTAAAAGGTTTCCTTTCTCTGCAGAATTTGTGTGCCACATAGAAATTTCGATGGGAGATCTTCGTCCCATAGAAGGAAATTATAAAAAGAAAAAAAAAAACAGTCCTTTGAATTATCAGGTCTGGAGTTCTGAGCTGAAATTTTCAAGTAATTTTAAAAAAAATAGCAATTCATCTCATGTTTAGTGTACCTTTTTTATTTCCAATTTACTGCGTCTATAACTTTAAATTTAGTAGCATCTTCTTGTAATTTATCGGCTGTTCGTTCAAGTTCTGTCTGAAGGTCTAATTCCCTCAATTTCAGATGTTATGATTATTCTTCTACTCACCTGTTGAGAGAAAGAAAACAGTTCGCAGTACTAGAAAACACAAGCTATTTTTCTTATCCTACGTATCCAAATAATCCGTTGTAAAATTTAAAATCCGACAAAGTTTGTGATACTGAAGTTAAGTATGTACGCAGTTTACCCATGTACTAAATTATTTTTGCTTTAATTCATTAAGGCAATCATTGCTTGTTAAAATAATTCAAGAGGAACGCAAAATATCATGTTGGATGGATGATACAAGTAGAAAGTTAACTTCCCCTTCTACTGATCATTGACATACCAGACAAAGCATAGGAAATTATAGCATGTGTAGAATTGCTGTATCAGATGTGTCTTATGTTAGTAGTCATGGAATTTCTCTTTCAACCGAAAAATAGAGGCTTGATTTATGATCGATCTAGCGCTAATGGTTTTCTGTTAATATTTAGAACGCCCAGTCAGATTTAATTGATCCGTTGTTAAGAGATTCATTTACTTCAACCTTGAATTATTAATACATGTATACGGGAGGTGTTATACGGGAGGCATAAAGTACTGCTTATAAATTTTCGATTGATTCTTAATTATGCAAATGCCGATTAGAAGTACTGAAGCTGTATTGTACATAATTAGGAGTTCAGTGCATGATTACTAGACGGAATTGTCAACGTCTGAAAGAATACCTGGTTTTCATGACCGTCCCAACATATCTCTGAAGAAACATCGAACAACCGAAATTTGCCTGCAATTTATCATCATGATTAGAGTTATAGGAATAATGTGAATTAATTTCAATTTGTCTCATTCTCATGTTTCAATATTTTCTTCTCATAATATGTCTTTATTTTATCCTTAATCTACAGTTTCATTTTTTTTATTTTGTTCGTTACATCGTGTACATCCTTTTGTTTACTACCCGATCTTAAATTTCTCACTCATTTCGTTTATCTCTGTTTTACTACTTCTCTACATGTAAATATATTTATATCTTATTTGTATAGACCTATCAACTACTGCATGCAATGTAATACTCTTCAAGCAATACTTCGTCAGTCCTCCAGTGATTTCTCTGACGATCAGCCCACACAAAATACAGAGTGAAAAAAGAAACGATTCATTGACGTACATATTTGATTTCAATTTACCTACAAAAATTATGATGGCTTATTAACTTAAAGATATTATATATGTTAATACAATCAATCCGAAGACAAATAAAAGTGACTTCCTATATAAACAGCTCCAGTAATTATTTTCAATAACGTTTTAACTTGATTATTCGACGGTTATGAAATTTTAGAAGAAAGGAAAAATTGAATTTCAAATTCAGCGTTCAGTCACGTATATGATTTTATAGGTAATATAAAATATTAGATTCTTGTTATAATACGATGCTAAATCGTAACTTAAAGTTTCAATAACAATCTTAGTAATGACTAAGTTATGTACAATAGACATTTTCCTATATATTTATGCGTTTTCAATTGCTGGCACATAGTTTACAACTAAACGATCACTAACAGATGGCGCAGCAAGCATATATTATTTTCTATTTAATATTACAGAAGTGTCAAAAGGGTGAGATAAGGTAGGGTTAATACTATAAGTTAAAAACTGTTCTTCTAAAGGATTATTCCCTAAAAGTATGAAACATGTAAGTGAGTTTTTATTTATAAACACATTTACAGCGTACTTACATTTAGTTGCCATATAATGACGAGTATAGAACAAAAATCGCTGTATGTTTCTTGAATATGTCCATAATCGTGGCCCAAGAAAAAAGCTTTTTGGAAGACTGCATCTGCTCATGCTGGTAGAGGCGGTCTTAAAATCTAAATTACCCAGTAAAGTAATTAAATACAATTTACATAGTAGTAAAGAAAACATTATTTTGCATGATAATTATAAACACTTCTGCTTAAAATAATACGGAAGCTGAAAATCGATTTTCATGACAAAAAAATTATCTCTAAAATTGAAAACATAGAAGAAAGGGACTAACCCTTTACACTTCTAATAGGGAAGAAATGATGTGTTTGAATAGGAACGTCAATACAATGTTGAATCTTTCCGTGTGCCCCTGATACCTTTTAGATAACAGGAACAGTTTTCAACTAACGATTGTGAAGACTAGAAATTCATAATTATACGAACTCTTTACTTAACATTTTTTGTTGTATTGAAAACAGAGAAATAAGACAGCTTTTATAATTTAGACGAAGAAATACTAAACTGAAAACAATGAGAAAGAAGGAATACATTTCAAAATATCATTGTTAAGTTGCGGTGGAACATAATATGATATTAGTGTAATTTGTGAAGAATAGGATTAATTCCAGTAATTTAATACATACGTTTCAACGAGAATAATATCATTACGCCATGAATTATTTTGGTAGAGCAAATGACTTATTTTACATTCACATGATGTGCGAAATCGGTTTAGAACATGTAAGAAATATTATAAATGAGATTCGAGGCCAGTACATGGACAAAGATTAAAGCGATATAAACCATATAATTTTCTACACTCCTAATAGCAATAAAAAGACCCTGGAGGTGTTTTGACCCGAATGTTGTCGGTACAATGATTCATAAGTTAATATCTTTAAACTCATTGTGGATTTTATATAACTTCACGTACAATGGCAGTGATGAAGAACAATGGCAAAACCCAGAAATGACCGTCAATTATTTGTCCATAGTTGGGATTATTTGGGATCACTACACTTCTTACCTATGAATTGAACATATTACCTATTCCATTATGGAATAGCTACCCTGATGACAAGTAATGAAGAGAAAAACTAGTGAAAACAGAAAGCTGAAACAATTTAGACATTCAGTGACAAGAGAAACTGAGCCGTTAAAAGTAAAAGTAAGAAACGTTTCCAAAGTATTTTTCTACATAATGAGTAAAGATGTAATTAAGGTTTCATTTCTGAATATTCGTACGGCCGATTTATGTTTAATCTCAATAAAGTGCCTAATATAGACAATGATTTCGCTACATGATTTACAACACTCTATTTTGAGAACACTGTTTTTGCTATTAATGATTTTGGTGGTAGCGGTCCAAAAATCTAGATTGTGCTATTAGGTAGAGTAATATATAAATATTATTATTACTTTTAGATATCTTAAATTTAATATATTACCTTAAACGTCTAATATATTTAATACATTTTGTGTTTCCTTTGTATTTAAGTATGTTTACATAGGTCAGCTGAGATCATCGAATGACAAGATTAATTATAATATATTACAATAGAAAAAAATAAAATGGTATAGGTCTCATTTGGAAGTCTAATTTTTAACTCTGAAATTGAGTTATTAATGTATGTGAACAGCAAGATCTATATTCACTGTGTATTACCTATGATGATGGAAGGTTAGACAACGTGTAAATTGAATGCTCAAACGAATTAAGAATTAATAAAGAATAATGGGAAAATGTATGCTGGGATAAGTAGAAGAAACAGCAAGAATAATGAAGGGATTTTGCTCAAAAACACATGTAGAAGACGTAATGGAGAATGCGAAGAAGATTAACAGATTTATCTTTAACATAGCGATTGTAGAACAATAGGCATAATATGCCAATCAAATCAATCAAGGGATAACTTGCTGAGAATCGAAATATAGTTACAGAAACATCTTAATTTCTAGGGTTTATGATTTCAAAATACATATAACTTTAGAGTTTCATACTCTAAATCGTATGGACCAAATTTTATTTTTAGATCTATATAAATACTGACTGGTATTACGTGAGTTCAAACTAACTTCAATACCATTAAAAGAGGGTATGGTTAATTTCGAATTTGTTAAAATTATAGTGCTATAGATAGGAAAAATGAACGTAAAAAAGTAATAATTGAACCTCTCAGAATCATACCTTGACTCCTTCTAATTTGGAGGTACTAGCTACGAATATGATCTGGATAAAATCTTAAATATAAGACATTACTGATTTGGTTATTGTGTCACAGACACAAACTTTATACAGGAATTCTAGTGTAAAAATTTTCATTTAAAAATGGTAAACATGTTGCTACAATAATATCTGAAAATCTTTGTTAATTAGGAAATGCTTGGGAAGAATATTAAAATTAAATTATATTGAAGTGAAAAAGTCTATTCGGAGCAACGATTTCGCCATTTTTGAATTTCTTACATGCATATTTTCTATGGGGTACCTAGGACAAGAAATAACTTATGTTATTCTATATACTACGAGTAAGTATAGAAACTTACATAAAAGATGTTGACGTCATATCTTTCCTCTATATTTATATAATTCTTTCTCGTAAAATTTGGTACTTTTAATAATTGCTTCAGGAGTGGATCTTACCTAGCCTCTCACTACGTTGAACCCCGCATCTGTAATAAAATTGAAAAAAAAAAGAATTGTGATGAAGAATACAAAACGTTGATCGGTAACAAATATTGATAATATGTAAGATGACAGTTTCTATCTCATTGAGTGATTTTGATTATACGATTTCTGGTCTGTCGTCAACGAGAATGGCACTCAAATGGCAATAAAGTGTCGAAATTAATATCGTGTAATACTTACTGCAGTCATCTTCTAATGTATTTAAGAATCTGCTCGCGAGAGACGCGCTTAGTCTAAATTTGATTAAGTTTATGGATTAGCTTAGTTTTGTTTTGGTCAGTCCTGTTCCCATTGATAAATACATGCGAGTACTTATTTGATATGAGTTCCTGGTCGTTGAAATTACAAAGTTCGATATAATGTTCCTATATGATACACACTATGGACATGAAAGTAAGTATTAAACTGGATAATGTTTTTCTCTTTGGAAAATCATTTGAGGAACATTACCTTCGATCAGGGTTTCTCAACGACAGGGTTGCGAACCTCAAGAGAGGTCGCGGGAGGTGTTGAAAGAGATCGCGAGAGGAGGTGAAACTTAAATTTAATTATTGGTTTGTAGGTTAAATACTACATGTTTTCACACACACACATCCACACACCTATATATATACACACCTAGACCACTTCAAATAACTCAGCTCCTATTTAACCTAGAACTTTGCAATAAAAAAGTCGATTAATAAGTTGACTATGCCAAATCCAACGGTAATATTTACAGTTTCAGTGGCGGACCGGGAATTCAATTACGCGAAGTAAACTTGAAAATTTTAAATGGAAAGTAAGGTAATTTTTCTCTTCTTTGGAACAAGAAGTGAAAATAGAGCAAATGTTAGAGGAAACATAATGTAATCCTTTCTACGGTTTGGAAGCTACGACAATTGTTATTGTAACGATAGTATGTCATGTAAAATTATCATCTCAAATAACTCAGGTCCTATTTCACCTAGAACTTTCAAATGAAAAAGTCGATTATTAAGTTGCATATGGCAAATCTAGTGGTAATATTTTCCGTGTCACTGGCGGACCAGGAATATCCATACCGGCAGTCAACTTCAAAATTTTAAGTGGAAAGTGGGGTAATTATTAACTTCTCCGGAACAATAAGCTAAAATGGAACAACTTTTGGTAGAATCGTAATGTAATATTTCCTACGGTTTGCCATCTACGGTAGATAATTGTTATTGGAACGATAGTGTGGTATCTTCTTCTATGGACGTTTTCGTTTAGATTTGCATTATAGACATAACAATTTGTTTGTGTACATTAAATTAGCATGTATTATATTCATGACATTTCAGCGTTAATATCTTTCTTTACGTAGAAATATACCATGAAATATTTATGATTTTACCTTCTACGTCATACAACGGAATTCGTCTTTTGATTGGTTAGACATAATCAAACAGCAATCGTTCAAGAATTGCCTGCTTTTATTTCTAACTTACTTATGCAAGAATTTTATCATGTCAGCTTTTATTACAACAGGAAACAGAATATATAGAGGAATTAATTCTCAGTGGATTAAGTAAATCTAATTCAGAAAACCAACCGTGTACAGGTGCACTCATAGCGAGATATTTTGTTGGCTGTTATGATTACGTTGCAATTTTGCAGCTGAGACGATATGCACAATGCCATCACATTTATGACTAAAAATCGGTTTTGCAGTGTCCCGATAAGCGCTCGGGTAATTATATCTTACTTATAAATTAGGGTTTTAGTTCTAAATTCTCCAGTTAACAGTTATAAGTTGTACATGTATAAGTCAGTGCCAACTTATCAGTTAAATAAGGTGGTTGTTAAAGATATTGACGCCAGTTAAAATAATGTGGTAGTGTAGTGTCTGGCTTCCTACTCGTCCTTTTGATTATCGATTATAAAGCAAAGAGAACATTTACACTAAGAAGGGTCGAAAAAACGTTGGAACTTTTTGGTCAACTCTTTCGGTTGCCACATCGCTCTTAGTTTCGCTGTATTGATAGTTATGTAACTTGCGTAACCAGCTACCAGTAAAGCTGTTACTTTCAACGCACTTCACTGATTAAGCTGAGGGTAGAACGCTTACAAAAGTTGTCAGACGCGTAAGCCAATGTCCATTTAATTATTTATAGGTACAGAAGCTCACCAAAATATGTAGCTCTTTGCATAATTTCCGCTATAAGGCGGACGGGTCAACCCAGAACTCACCACCAAGATTTGGTTGCATATCGAATTCCGCCCGGCCACCTACCAGTAGTACATTCTCTATCAAAATCTTGTACGAGTTACAAGAAATAGGTTAAGTAACTTAAACATTAAGACACTTAAAAAGAGATTGGAGAGTAATTTTTGCGATATGGCTAAAACACTACTTGACATGTCTACATGTAAATGCGCACGTCCAGCAGAATTCTGCCCCTGTGATAATGAAGGGAAGATTCCGCGTGATTAATTACAGTTCTTAATAGACCAGAGTGCATTTCGAAACATGGAGATAAGTAATATTGACATTTCCACAACGGAAACGTCTGGAGCGCGCAAAAACTTAAAGAGAAGGCCATGGGTAGAGTGAAGAAGTCAGAAACAACCGATATGGACGCAAACAAGTTGCTGACTTATCAGAGATTTGTTAAAACCAACTCAAAAGTAATCCCAGACGATTCTATGAAGAAAATATAGGAATCTTGTAGTACTATTGAGGCAGAATACGATATAGGACTATCATAGGAAGACAACTTCAACCTCTCCTTCTAGTACATTGTACGGAGACTGATTCCTACAACAGAAACGGGGTAGAGTGAAGCTACGCATTGTGTTTCAGATGAAGAAATCGACGAATATATGAGAACTACTGCATGCAGTTATGGTACTTGTGGAGATTACCATGTCATACGCAAGCTGGGAAAACCAATGTAAGAATAGTCACCAAGCAGCGTCAGAGGTGATGGAATAGGAGACACTTACATCAAAGCCAACCTCCAGTCCAGAAATGCGATGCCTCGATACATTTAGAAAAGGATACGCTGTGTAGGAAGAACAACAATATTTTCTGAAATATCACACAAATTACTTTCCAATATATTTTTTAAAAGTTCTCTGGTTTAAGTTACATTTCTTACTTAAGCAATTTCTTGTAATGCGTACAGGATTTTGTATTAGAGAATGTACTACTATTAGGTGGCCCAGCGGAACTCGATATGCAACCAAATCCTGGGGGTTTGTTCTAGGTTGATGCAATATTTTAATGAATACAATGCAATTTCAAAACAATCTACCCTATCGAACATTATTTTTATCGACTACGTAAATAGAAATTCGACGGAAAGGAAGGCGGACTGCGCCCTCAAACAGCCTTAATCTTCCTTGTGGTAGCAAGGTTGGCTATAGTGTTTATATGATGCGATTTCATTGAACCTAGAAAACGACGACTTATTATTAAAATTAATAATTATTTACAAAACACTCAGCAGCAGCTATCATTTCAAGTGAAGATATGACACGTTGAGCATTGTTTGATTTAAATTATAAGCTTAGCTTGTCTTACTCACCACTTATTAATCGTTTACTCAATTTCGATAGGTGGATGAAAACAGAAGACATCGAAATTCAGTTATCGCCGAAGATCGAGGCTGAAATTTATACCTATATTATATGGGCAAACCGAGAAAATATTACATTGTTTCCCCTAAAAGTTGCTCCAATTTCACTCCTTGTTCCAAAGAAGTGAAAAGTTACCCCCGTTTCCATTTAACATTTTTAACTTGACCTCCGGTATGGGTATTCCCGGTCCGCCACTGACATTAAAAATATTACATATATAGTCTATGTATAAAAACAGAATGGTGTCACATGATTGTGAAAAGACATATTTAAAACAAAAGACAAAAACTTATTTTTAAACAGCAAACAAATGTATCAACACATGCTATAGGACGTTAGAATATATCATAATCATTACATCTTTTGAAAGCCACCATTTTGGATTTGATATTTTAAATGGGAATGATATCATGCGGCGTAATATAGGGTAGCTCTTTTCCAGAAATACAAATGTGAAGACATTTCTCGCCATAGCTTATTTGTTTAGTCGATAGGGACATTGAAAAATCAGATTTGGTGAATTCTGAATTTACTTTTTAAGGCCCTTAGATAGGTTTCCCTCAGGACGAATGGATGATAATGGGATGAATTTATGGAACGAAGAAATTGGAAAGAACCCCGAGAAAACCTACGCAGACGGAGTTTGTCCACTCAAAACCCACATGGCATGAGCAAGGATGGAACCGACCACACCTAGTACCATAGGTGAGCGCTCTGCAATAGAGCCACCGCAGCCGAGGCTTAGATTTAGGGTCATATATATAAATCACTCCCAATAGGTGGGTGTCTTCCAGGTGGATTGAAATGATATGGTCCTGGAAGCCACTCACCTTGTTCGAGTGATTTACAAATATGACCCAGTCTCTAACAATTTGTGCCTGTTAGTTTCATACGTACGTATATATTAAACTTTCACAATTGTTAAACTCACTTTTTAGTTTCAGCGGCTATCAAGCTATATTTTCAACATAAAAATAATACCTGAAGAATCGGTCATATTATTTTGTGTTACAATATTGCCCTTCCAAACATATATTTAACAGTACTGTCTTCTATTGAAATGACCTAAAACTAATTCACTACGCATTATATTATGTATTTTCAACAAACAGTCGTTCTATCATTACACCACTGTTAAATATACTGGTTACAGGTTTGTGTGTACGACTCAACCATTAATATAAAATTAAATATACATATAATTAATTGACTATTACGTAAAACAAAACGTTACTAAATGGTAGAAATCAAATCCCAATCCATTTGAAAACAGACAAATAATTAAAACAAAGTATTAATAAGACATTTGATACTCAATTAAAAATATAAACGTAATAAATTCATATTTTGATATCGGAAGAAGAAGGCACTACAGTTCATGAGAAAATGAAAAAAAAATCTTAATTTCATGAACATTCAGGTGATGAAGGTTGTCTTTCATAAAAAAATGATAAACTTTCCTGAGAATGGTTCTATGTTCAGATTTAGACGATACCAGCATTTTAAAATACTGTTCATTTCTATTTAATGAAACAAGATCAAAGAAATAATATTAAAAGAAAGAGAATAAAAACGAAACTAAATCAGGCAATTTCAACTTGAACTAGTAAAACATATTCAGACAAATGTTTTCTCACCTATTTCACTTTAACCGTATTTGACTTTTGGTTTAACCGTCTGTCACATATGTAAAATAGGTTGAGAAAACATATTTTAGACTTGCGCTCAGAGAGCTGTCAATATATTCCACTATTCTATTAAAAATCTGTTGACTAGAAATTGGCACATCATTTCCCTTTTGTTAGCCTCCTCCATTGTATTAATTCGCATTACCCTCGCAAGTTAAAGATCATGATTTTACATTTGATAATCTCAATTTATGTGACCTGTTTCTTTACATGTCGTTACTATGAAAGTAGAAAATCCTTTAATTTGTTGAATTTTCTCCATTTTAAGAATTGACTTAAGTTCCCGAACCAAAATTTCGGACTTGATTTCAGAGACCTTAAACCCAACCGTAGTACCGCTTTGTTAAATCTGATGACTCTAAAGCTTGCTTTCAACTTGGTTGGCTTTCTTATATCGAAGAACCCTATTTCCTGCAACAAATACACTTTAGGATTTTATCATTATCTCTACTATATGGTTATACTTTGAACCATGTGCTTGTTTAGCTGACGGAAAAGTGTAAATGAAATAATTTACCGGAATAGATAATGCAATGACGAAGTTACGGGCTTGAGTTAGATTCTAAGAGTTATATTTGGAATTTTCATGTGATGCTAAAAGAGTACGGTTTGTATTTGAGGTAGGAAACTAGCACACTGAGCATCATCACCTGATACTACTGGTCACTTCCTGAACAAGAAAATCGTCATTATATTATTAATGTTATCCAAGATATTCAATAATAATAATAATCTTAATAATAAACCTGATAAAATGACTGTCTTAGATGTTGTTGAACACAGCTAATACAACGTTTTGGGAGTATATTCTCAAATGTGTTTACCACACAAAACTATGAAGTTCCTCGTAATGCACCAATGCTCACACATATACAATTAATATAGAAATAGCAAAATTAAAATTTTCCTTCCTAAGTAATATTTTTTTGTTGAAGAAGATAATTTTAATATAAATTACAATGTCTGATTGCCATTATTGTGTAAAAAAGTTATACTAACGTACGTACCATTAAAGTATAAATGTTTCGTTAAAATATTTACAAAATTACTTAAGACGTTGCTTTAGTTTATTCCACAAAATAAATTCGTAACACTTACCCTATGCAATGTTTATCTAAGAACATCACTAGGTAACATTTCCTATACTCCTTGTCATTGTTGGAATAAGTATTAAATAGCCTATACATCTTTTTTTGCATTGTTTGTTAAAATAAAGAAAAAATGACTATCCTCTTTATTTTATTTCTTAATTTACTTCCCTTTTATTATTCTCTATGAAAACGCCTAAAATAAAGCATTTAAAATTTTTAATCCTTTAACTCTGTAGAGTTAAACGCATAGAAGCTTTTTGTTACGTAAGTACTCAATCTATTTAGATGAATTATTGAATTTTATTTCTTAAATAGTAATAAGATCCGCGCAGCACATATCTACTCATTCTAATTTATATTAACGGAATTTGGAAATCGCTGATTAGAATTTGGATTATTATGAACACAATTCTATCAATCAAATGAATTTTTATTAAAAATTCATTCTGCGAAAAAACAATTCACAAATGGTAAGTTAATGCTTAAGTTTCTACTTGAAATGTGATTGATAATAATTGCCTTAGAATGCAATGTGTCATCTAAAGCCCAATCCAAACGTTCACGGCACGGGCCCTGTTAGTACCCAAATAACTGCGTGGCGAACGAACATGGATGGGCTGTTCACTAACCTGCATTAGCACACAGCGTGGTGAGTCAAATGTCTGCGTCATTCCTTTCTTATCACATGCGTAGTAAGGAAACAGCCTAGGAGGACTCATTCCTTGGTCGGTTCCCTTAAGCCTTAGCGAGAGGAATTAAGGTGTCTTCTGCCAGTTAGTGGCAGAAGCCTTTTGTGGCGACAGTCCCGGTTTCCCGGGCGTTTAATCCAATTCTCAGATATAAGTGGTATAAATTCTGCGCCATGTGCTAGCAAGCTCTTAAATGGCAGTCTGTGAACACGCTTTCTTTATCTTACCCACTTTAAACTATAACCGATATTTGGGAAAACGATACATATGCACATTTAGAATTTCACAAATAAATTAATTTCATATAAAATACTTTGTGTGCTGGCAAGTCTGCCAATTCTACTTAGCTTATCAAACGTGTTTAATTCAAGACCCTTTCAGAGTGCAAATACTAATTCTGTACAGCAGGGACAAAGGTGTATTAACTTTCTGCGTCAGCTCAAGAGAAAAAAAAATAGAGAAAGTATCAGTGTTTCTCAGGTTTTCCATGTAGTAAAAAGATACATATTAAATTTGGTTGTAAACGAGGGGGGACCCAAAAGAAACATTTTCGTACTAAAAATTTGTGAATTTATTTTCTTTTTGGTTTTACAACGTAAATCGTTTTCAATGTAACGTGTTTTCTATTCTCGAAGCAGTTGTGAAACTCTTGCCAAGTGATAACTTTTAACGGCTCCCTGGTATTTCTTCACCTCTTCCACATCTGCAAGACGTTTCCTTTCGATAACTATACTCCTTTGGGGGAACGAAACGAAGTCCCTCGAAGCAAGTTGGAGTATATATGGTGGGAGGAAAAACTGGATCCTGTTGTTTTCGCTTAAACATTCTTTCATTATCAACGTTTTTCTTGTGGTGGTGAGGCACGAATTTTGCTACAACTCTTTTCATTTGCAATTCCTTGCTCAAAGTCCGTTGGCAGGAACTCCAGAGAGCACCAAGTTCGTCAGGGGTCTGCGACGGTCTTCCATAATTAATCCACTAATTTTGGCGAAGTTTTCGTCCGTTACGAAGATAAAGAGTCGCCCTGAGAGAGGTTGGTCTTTAAGTGACCTCGAAGTGGGAAAACAGCTCGTAAAGTTTCGTTTCTCCGAGAGCATCTTCCTTGTAAACCGTTTTAAGCAATGTACCTTTTCCTCCAAACTGAAAACAGAATAGTATAACCTCAAACGTTGTTTAGACTTTTCAGTCATCACGAAAATCAACGAACAAGCGAGAAGAGCTTAGCATAAAAGACTTTACTACGTGGCACCACGACTTCACTCGACAACGCTGGTCGGTTGACTAATGCAGGAGGGTCCCACCAAGAGGCATCTAGCGGAAGAAGTATGTATTGCAACAAAACCGCCCATCAGTGAACAATTCCCGTTTCTTTTGTGTTTCGAATCATACATTTGTTTGATTGCATTCTAAGATAATTGTTATCAATCACATTACAAGTAGAAACTAAATCATTAACTTACAATTTGTAAGTTCTTGACTCCAAAAAGACACATATTCTCCTCTCCTATACCTGCTCTATGGATGAATAATCCTCGCCAGACTTGGTTCAGGATCTAATTCCATAATCAATTAAACATCAGAATTTACTCGGCCGTGGAGCCTGCGGTCAGATAAACTGTCGCTGCGGGCGCATGGAGTATTTTGAGTCTCCGTCTTGCAGCAAGCGGGTGAAATGCAGGAAATTGGTACCATCAATATTAAATTATGCATTATAATTAGTAGTATGAGAATTATACGGAAAATAATAACCGACGGGGTGATGAGTGCTCCGGGCCTCCGTCGTGCCGTAAAAGATCATGGGTAACTCCAGGGGAACCGGCGACATCGACTACAAGACCAAATCGCTATGGACGGAAGTCAATGTTTTGTGTTTGGTGGGATCAGAAGGGAGTGATCTATTATGAACTGCTGAAACCTGGCGAAACCTTTAATACCCAACGTTACCGACAACAAATGATCGATTTGCATCAAGCTTTGCATGAAAAACGACCAGAATATGACCAAAGACAACATAAAGTGATTGTCCTTCACTACAACACATCATCCCACACAGCAAAACCGGTCAAGGAAACAATTGCGACGTTTGGCTGGAAAATCCTTCCGCATGCGGCTTACTTACCAGACTTGGGGCCTTCCAATTTTCACTTATTTGCATCCATGGGACACGCAATTGCTTACCAGCGCCTCAAGTCTTACGAAAATGTCTTGATGACTGGTTTGCAGCACAAGAGGCACAGTTTTCTTTGGTCTGGCATCCACACATTGCTGGAACGATGGCAGAAATATCTCGCTAGCGATGGCCAATACTTCGAATAAAATAGTTCTTAGCATTGTCATCCAATCACTGTGTCTTTTCTGTTCATAAATTCCGGTTTCATATTTACGGACCTGGTAAAATGAGTTTCTTGTAGCGCGCAACATGTAATTTTTTTTTTTCCTGTGGGGGCAGTTCTAGTTAGGCCTAGTTTTTACACTTTGAACAGAGGACTGGTTTCGCTCTTTCTAATTTCCTAGAGGATCAATTTTTCGTATCTTGTAATGAGGCAGTGGATGAATAAGTGTTGGGTATTCCTGTACATAGGAAACACAGATGGTGGTGAGCTGCTGGAAGTTGTATGTGTAGTTTCCGAACTCTCATATAGCGTGAAAATAGCTTAGCACAGTCTTCTTGGAACATTTCAGACAAACTGGAAAGTGTGTCTCTCTGAGCGGTGATTTGCATTTCTTACGAATGCAAGTTTTACTTCTTCATTAATGAACTATCCTGTTGGATGTGTCAAGTAACAGGATGAGTTGAAAGGGTATTTCTTCCGCAAATATCCTGTGTCCACTGAAATTTTAGCCAAATATCGTTCCGTTTATGTTTTTGTTTTGAATTGGTTGGGATGGTTCGCTTAAACTAGTATTGCAGGCTCGACTGGAAGTAATTTATTACTGTCCAATGTGGCAGGATTTTGGTATTTGTGGTACAGGTTGGTTGAAAGCCTCATAACCTCGTCAAGGTCTCTGCTATCTATGAGGGACTCTAGTGTTTTTAAAGTTGGTAGAAGCACGTAAGATCGTTTGTACCATACGATCTTACGCCGGAGAACCAACTCTCGTAGTATTTGGTCGAGTGTGTTACACGAATGGCGTTCACTGTGGAAGTTGACAGATGCTTCGCTAAAGCTAACTTGACAAACTCCTTGCTATTTCTGGGACCATTATAGTGAGACGCTTGCCGGGTACTCCTTAGCAAACCATCTGTTAACTTCCGGGATGTCGAGAAGTTGTGTCCCATCTCTATTACGGACAATTGGCTCACCAAAAACTTTCTTGGCAAATACCTTATTGTTTCCTAAGCTATGTTAGTGACAGTATGTGAAATGCAGAAAATTAGAGACGCCGTTTATATGAGTAAGTCATTATCATCTTCAGGACCGGATTTATGTGTCTAAGGGCCCTAGGACCATGACTTCCAGCGCTCCCTCCATTCACCCTTCTCCCTCTCGAAACTCCCGTCCTTTTACACTTTTCACCTTCACATTATGACAAAATACTCTCCTCCGTTCTCTTGCCAATTAATAATAATAATAATAATACTATTATTATTATTTAACTCTGCTAATGTGGTTATTTACAAAGTTCAATAATATTAATAATAAATTAATGGCATTAAAACATAGTTCTACAATGAGCAATTTTAATTAAATTGCTGTAGGTGTCCTGTGGAATACCGTGTTAAATACCGGGTTATCCAATAAATAATTTCGTATATGTGATGACCGCTGCAATGTCGCTATCTGACGAGCGAATAATGAAGTAGACGGCATGTACCATAGCTAAGTCATTTATGGCACTTGATTGTGCAGCAATATGTAGAAGGAGAACGGTCTACTCCACGTTTTGGAAATGTGGCATGTGTTTGATCATGGTAGTGTCGAAGGACCACATACAGTATGTCATGCTGTATGAATTTCGCCCGAAATATCCAGCCGGTGCAGCGGCACGAAACATCAATACCGTACATGTTCAGGGTGCTGTGGTTGTGGGTAAGTGCCAGAGGTGGTTCCAGTGGTTTCGGTCTGGGAACACCAGTCTCACCGATAAGCCACGAGAAGGGAGACCTGGGCACCCCATGCGTTAACGCCTCAACAGAAGCAGCAGCGAGTTGACATCTGCAATTCCCTGCTCACCTGTCATAGACGTGGGTCATTTCTGAACAGAATGGTGACAAGGGATGACAAGTGGGTCCTCTACCATAATATTACACGCAAACGGCAGTATGTACCTAAAGAGAGGCCGCAGGAACTGTGCCAAGACAGTATATTCACACCTGCAAACTGATGTTGAGTGTTTGGTAGGATATCCGTGAGATAATCGATTTTGAGCTCTTGCCACGTAACCGGACCATGAATGCAGATGTCTACTGTCAGCAGCTTGAACGCCTACAGGCTGCATTGTTAATCGCAAGGGTGTGCTTATCCATGGTGATAGCTCGCGTCCACATACGGCAAGAAAATTCTGTGCTAAGATCGAGGAATGTGTCTGGGAGAAACTCTTTCATCCGGTGTTTTCACCAGACCTTGCACCAACAGACTACTGTCTTTTTAGTAGCCCTCAAAATCACCTTTCCAGGAAAACATTGCAAAATGAGAATGACGTGCGTCGAACAGTGACTTATCTCTTTGCCTCCAAAACCAGTGGCTTCTTTAAGTGGAGGATTTAACAACTGGTTAATAAGTTTCAGAGTGTTAAGTAGTCCGACGGAGACTCTTTTCCTGACTAACTGCAGTGTTCCAGGTAAGTCATCGTTCTTTTCCTCACGGTGCAAAAATACATTACTTACGGGATAAGCTGATATTATAGCATCGCTACCTTACATGCAATTCATGTAACCGAAAATGCCATTGAGATCATTTAAACGTTCATTTTTAAAATACGTAAACCCGTGCATTTATTAAAACATGTACAGAGGGTTTTTTTTTCTCCTGAATAGCCGTAGCTGAGTTGGTAGGACATTGGCTTAAGAATCTGAGGATTCTGGTAAACTATCTCAACGGTCAACAATCCGGACAGGTTTTCCTAGGAAACTTCTTCATTCACACCAGTCAATTGCCGAACTGGTAACATTAAAATAGACCATAGCTGCTTTGGTTTCCATTTCTCTATTCTACCCTATATCATCCTCAGCCAAAGGCTACAATTCAAAAGTGGATTGTTGGTTATAAACCTCAAGGGAATGCAAAGTAGTGAATTTATATGTGTTGATGTAGTACAGACAATTATGTGATTGGATTTTATTGAGGGGTCACCAAGATAGATAGAATGGAGAGGAAAGAGTGATCTCAGTTAAGGATTACACAGTATGTCGCTAAAATACACGACCAAAATTTAAGAGCTGATTGCTATTATCAAAACAAGCGAAAAAGTTCATATGGATATGGAAGAAATTCCACTTCGTTTTAAAGATACGGGGTTTCCATCTTGGAGCTCAAACTCGACGCCTTACAATGGAAAGAAAATGAATCATTCTCAATAAATAAAAAATCTACGCGTTAAATGAAAATTTAGTTTGCGAAAATTTGTTTCTGAGAACATGGTGGATATAAGGAGTGAAAACACGATTTCACTGTGTTGTCAGTGTTGCCAACATGGTATAACTTTTATTTTTTTAAATGGCACTACGTCGTGTTATTAGTATTTGGCATCCTCTAGTGATGATAAACAACATATATAAACATAGAAACACCGCAGCGTAGCAAACTATGCACACAATGTTTGGGTTCCGAAAAGACACTATAGTGGACCACATCCGAAACGAAATTCTTGCTACGCCCCTGAGTGACATTCATACAAGATCTCGTACTTGTGACAGGTAAAACAAAATGATAGAGTAGGATTGACAATGGTTTGCAGAGTCTTTAATACAGAAGAATCGATTCTTTGTGCGACTGTGTTGGTGTTTATTAACTTTATGTACTTGCTATATCATTTTGAATTACACAAGACGTTGTTTTGGAAGAAGTGAATGCTTATGAATTACAAGCTGAATAATTATTTCTTCAAAATTATTTAATAACTTTATTTAGATGTTAATTTGTTAATATGTTGAATTGATATGCAAATGAAAGTGCTAATATGATGACTTCTTTCATCTTTTTACTTTTTCCACGATACGTTTTACGCAAGAATACGTTTAATCGTGCTTACTTTAACTAACGTTTATTGCTGATCACATGTGACGAACTTCTAAGCGTTCTGAAAAGTCTAAAAGGTTTACGTTTTCATTTTGCCTAAGACATGTCAGAACCAGTACCTACACCATTTTTTGAACCAATCTGACAAAATTAACAAGTTTATTAAAACGTATACTTATTTTGTCAATTTGGTTAAATGGTACTTTGACATACATGCGTACAATGAGCATATTTTCTCAGTTTAAAAAGCAGATTTTTGTTGTTGAAACAACACTTATAGAAGTATTTTGTAAATTGTCTTATCTCTAAAGGAACGTTGTTTTCATGAATATGCTACCAGTGGATGGACGAGAGTTACATTCCATACCTCTTCATTTTTGTATGGGCGTAAGGAAAAGAAGTTTTAGAAATTGGCGTATTTATGAGCCAGCTCTTCTCAGCTTCTTTAATTCTACTGCTTCTTAAAAAAACAACCTTAAAAGAACAAATATTATTCTCAAATACGTATCTACCATTTTGGCCTTTAACCTTGCTACATAATGCATTTCCGAATTTAAATACCACAATTAAAAAGCATCTGAAAAATTATTAATACCGATGGTCATGTATTTGTTGGTAATGAAGATTTCATTAAAAAACAAACAATCAAAAACAGTAATCTACCACTTCATACCAATCCTCACCAAAAAGGAGATGACACTGTAGCGACCCATTTTCGGTTGGTCGCAACATATCTTACCCTCTCCCCCTTTTTATGTGTCTTCTTTTTCTTTTTGTTCGTGCTTTGTTGGTGATATTTTTTCGTCTTCGGGTTTCTTCAAAGGGTTTTATTTGTCCAGATAACAATAAAGCAGAGCCATTCAGGTCATCCCATTCATTGTTGTTTTGGCGGTATTATATTTTTATAGTCTCTTCATTTTATTTCTTATTTTTGTACATTTTATTTCATTATTTTCTTCAACAATTTTTCTTTTGCTTTAGATCTTCTGGTTGTTGGTTTATTTTCGTCGAGAATTTTGGTGGTTAAGCCACACCCCCTTCCGCCCTTGTTGTCTAATTCGATTCTCGTCTCTCATTGGCTGTTAACGATACGTAATTTTATCATGGCTGTTCACATTGAAAAGCTGAACTGAAATCCGGCTGCTATTGAAATTGCATATTTGAAGTAAATATGACAATGCAATCTATTATTTAAATCAAATATCTATATATAAATGTAAAGCAGCCTCTTCGTCAAATATCAATTGAAGCAGCCGTTTCTATGTTTATTAGAATGAGCATGCTGAAATATCATCATCCGCAGCTGGCGGTTTGGAGTTTCCATATTGTTCCCCCTTCAGACAGTGACCTTGGAGCATCTTTTTCATGGATTTCGTGTGTATGAAGTGGGTTTTCATAAGTGTATAGATGTGGTGTGCAGTGGTTTTCTTGTTTTTCTATAATAAATATAATTATTTGTGATGCTAAGCTCCTTCTCTTCAGCGTGTGTGTGTAAGTGATAATTGTATCTTCGGCATGTCAGTGATTTGTGGTTTTCGTTGTGAAAACATGTGTGAAGATAGCAGCTTAATTTGGTAGGCATCGGGATTAGGTTTACTATCGGGTATATATGGTTAATGTATTTAAATTTCTCATTTCTCTCTCTGAACCCAAGTCTGATTCACATATGTTTAGATATCAAAATTACAGCACTTTACCATTGGTTCGAATATGTTGAATACTTTACCTTGCACTGCACTATAGTTGATGCACGTTCTTTCCCACTCAGCATTTGTTTGCTCATTTCGGGAATTAGTATGGTTTATATTGCACGAACGTTTTATAGTGTGACCGCTTTGTTAACCGTAAGAATTTAACGATTCGCAGTGTTTTATTTCGATTACCTTCTAAGTTCAAAGCTCCTTCGTTGTTTATTACAAACCGTAAGCCAGTTCGCTCATAGAAATTATTTCTGTAAATCTACACCTAACCCAACTATAGTATGCATCGACTGTATTATTGAATTGGAGGTTAGGCTGTGTTAAGTACAAAAATGAAAAATACGTACAAAAATGTTTGACAATGATTTTAAAACATTAGAGTAAATTTCTGCCCAGTAGTTATATTTGTAATTAAGCTTTTTCATAGAGGGAAATGTTATTCTTCAGTGATTGGGGATTTTTTTTTTAACTGAACTAAAGTTGAGAATGTCTCCCATATTTTGAAATTGAAAATAAACTAATCTTTTTGGATAAATTGTGTAAATTCTTGTCTTTGCTCTTAGGCAGAGCATCTCTTTAAACGACGAATTTACCATTTTGATAAGTGAAATTGATACTTACTACTTCTCGTTCAGTTTTTCGACAGAAAAATTTATTTAAACAACTTTTGATTTCATGATTTATATTCTGAAACTCAGCGAAACCTAAGCGAATCAGTCACTTTTGATTGTTACATTGTTCTGCTATCAAAATATTGTTGAGTGATTTCAGCTTTCTATGTCCATGAAGACAATAGTTAACATTGCAAAATTTTCTGCAACTACTACTAGTTTCTTGTGATTTTTTTTTTTTTTTTTTTTTTTTACCGAGACGATTCATCCATCCTCAATATCACGACTCGGTCCTCAGACCAGTACTTCACGGTATGTCGTGGCGGGCCTTGCCCTCTTCCACTTGGTGTTCTCCTTCAGCTTAATTCCGAGATAATCTACAGGTTCCATCGGTGTGATTGGTTTCTTCTATGTGTGGTTTCTTCCTGTGAGTTTGGCTTTCTCTGTGTGTTTCCTGTTTATTTCACTGTTTTGTGATTTGTTATTTCTGATTTGACACTAAGCTTCTACGGTACACTACTTGCAATACCACCGTTCACTAATTCTAACGTCACCCGATGCATAAAAAAATAACTGACAAAATAAGGAAAACGTAGAATAGTGATATTCTGCGGAATATTTTTGATGCTAAAATAAAAGCAACCGCCTCATCTCCGCACTGGATTTACACATTCTTTTTATTATCACTTAATTATCAATGCTATTAAAAATATCTTTCTCACTGTTCATTATGACAAATGCCTCAAGATTATCATTGGATATATTTGATCTTAGCCGGTTCTTGATTATATTCACCTTTGAGAATGTTCTTTAACATGAAACTTGTGTTAGGGGAATAGTTAGCAGATATTTGTAAACCTTGAATAGTTCCGTGTATTGGTGAGAGTACAATCAGTATATATTGAAATCAACAAGTACTCTAAGTGCACATTTGATGCAAGGGTACACAGTGTTCGATTTGTCGGTGGGGATGGAAAGGATTTTCCCGGGTGCGTAATAATTTCATCCCCGTTGAATATCATCCTAACAAAGGATAAAATCTTTGTATTTCTACCCAAAGAGGTAGTATGTTGAAACTTAGAAGCAACTACTAGTATTAGGATCCCTCTTTCGTAGTTTATAAAAAATCGAACACCTGAGTTACATCCCTTTCATATGCACATTTCAAGGACTTACTTTCATCTTATTTATCATCATCAGCATCATTCCAGTAAAAGGGCACGTTTGTCTTTCATCATTTTACTCTTCGGCGTTAGGGATCCCTCTGATTTGAGGGCCACACTTCAGCAAAGGAAAGAAGTTCTTCTCTAAGTTTTTCCTTATCAAGGGATTTAATAATTTCACAAATTTTGTTAAACGCATTGGAATGTAAGGTTTCACAAAGAACAACAATATTTCTTGGTCGAGCCACACAAGATCTAGATAAAGGTTTTTGTGATAAAAATCTATTCTCCATGGTTTGAATGATAGTATCCGAGACCCAGTTGAAGACCGAAATTCGAAACACATCTACTGAAGTTGATCCAACACTTTCATGTTTCGCGCCTTTTTCGGGAGAACTTACTATTTTCCTTTGTCTTTTCTTTGAAAGTTCGATTTCAATGCTTAAACCTTCGAGTGTATTATCCATTTCAGTTCTTTCTTTTAACTTTTTTGACATTTTGCCAACGAAAATTCCAGCAGCGTCCAGAGTTTATACAAACCTACATCACAAAGGTTTCAGTCGTGATATAGGTGATTCTATTATCCCCCATGCTTGAGCATAGTCGAGGTTCTTCGTTTGCAAATAATCTGCTAGTGGAGTGGTAATCTTAAAGATATCTAAGAACACCATAGCAACTAATTTTTAGTGTGGCGTCACTGCGACTTCGCCACCTTGTTGCCCGAAATTGCTTCAAGTTTGAATGAAGGGTTCTCTTCAAGAAACTTTTGTATCCTTGGAAGGATTTCTTAAGGAATACCTGGACCTCTTGTAGTAGGTTAAAACAAGATATTCTTACAGATATACTCTATGCCGTATCGGAGGGTACTAGATTAAGGACATGTGCGTAGCACCATGTATGAATATGCTTTGGAATCAGGGTTGCCAACTGGAAATTGTCAAATACAGATGAAATCTCCGAAGAACGCCAGACACAATGAAATTGCAGCAATGAACATTTTTCTAGGCACAACCACGTTCAATATGTACCTAGTGGTAAAAATTTTGGAGATGTTAAAGACTTACTGATGTGCTACTTTTTATATTTATTTTTTTGTACTTTTCGCAATTTCGCGAACGAAGACAAAACTAGTCGATTGCGATATATCGACAACCACGCACCCTAGGTTAATACATGTCACAAATTACCGCTCGTGACCGTAAAAAGGTACCGTAAATAACACAAACAATGCAGATTTAGGTTGGTAATATCTCGCTAATTTTATTTTTAAAATACCGGACTTTTTCAAGAAAAAGACAAGGCCTGATATTTCTAAATATGTTTAAAAGTCGGACATGTCCAGCAAAACAGGACGGCTGCTAACCCTACTTAATATAACATCAGTTAATCTTGCAGCTATTCCTTTGTATTGTCCATTCTTATTTGCTGCACCATCGAACGCATCTCCTACACAATTTTCTAGAGGTATTTTTACTTCGTCCAAAATATCTCTTAATGAAGTAAATAAACTCTCCCCAGTAGTTGATTCTACACCCTTCAAGGCAATGAGTCTTTCAAGAACGTCGTAGCTTTACACATATAACAAATGCACACAGGTCGTTGCTGGATATGTTCACCGTAGTGTCCATCAAAATAGAAAATTTCTATGTTTCCCCTACATCATTAGCGATTTTTCGCTCTATTTCGCTTTACTGTATTTTGTCTTAATTATTTTGTAGAGAGTGTTGTTACTTAGAAAAGTTACGTGACTCCCCCTCCCAACTATCTTTGCTTCTTTATTTTCCCTTGCCTGATGAATTATTTTTCTTTTCTCTGACTCTCTTGAGGTGTCTTCCTAGGGATGCATCATACTTCCCTAACAGGAGAATAATATCTAGGACGTTTCCGCTATTAATTGCATCGTCACCAAGATAACGACCTGCTTCTTTTGATCCCCTAAACGCAAGGCCTTGTTTCCCTATGAATTTTAGTACATCAATAACGATTTCCACAACATGTCTTCTCTCTTTTCTTCCATGTGGTTCTTAATAAGTAAGTCGTAAGTGCTTTCTCTTTGTTTCATTGCCATAAATGATTTGACAGAGTCAACATGGTTTTTGATGTTTCGTTTTCCTCTACTCTCTGATGTACATGTCTCCAATCAATGAAGCCAGAGTAAAACACAGAATTTCCAGTGCTGAAAGCAATGCACAAGAAACAGAACAATCGATGTTTTTTTTATTATTATTATATAACAGCCAATGCCTACTAAAAGTTTTTGTTGTCGTCTCGCTCAATGTTTCTTTTCTTTGAAAGGCAAATCTTTCTCATTCAGCTGAATTGGGTGAAGCGCGAAGTATAGGGGAAAATCATATTGATCAGGTTTCTTAAAGCAGCCTGCCATTTCGACTGTGTACACTTGCTGACTGATGATTTCCCGTCATTTTCACATATCTCGTGCAACTATTGAATGAGCTTTGATTCTTTTTTATTGCTACCTTATTGGCGGAAAAGCGCCTGCGGTACCTAGAAGGGAGGTGGGCCTGTCATCACCTCTTATTTCATTAACAATCAATACGGAAACTAAATACATAGTTACTCCATGCTCTCACCCAAGGCGGGACATCAAACTTAGCTTCCCATTCTTTCAATATATAGAACAATACAGAAACTTGCTGTTAGCTGCAGATACGGCAAATACAAGTATGTTATAAATAGTCAACATGGAATGTTAGGAGAAAGAATCGCAGATGAAAATGGCAAAGCGTTACTCAACTATATTCTCAATTCCTATCCAATTAATTTACAAGTAGGATCTACCCGAATAGTTAATAGTATAGAAACGGCTCCTGATAGAATTATACTTTCTCCGGCCATGATGAACATGTTCCAAAGTCAAGCTTACCTTCTGATCATTGCGAAGTTTGTGTTTCATTCAGATCAATAGAAAGGACCCTACTTCTAGATTCAAAAACTACAAAGAAACAAACTGGAATAATTACGTAACAATAATAGAAAATCTCAACCAAGATCAGTTGTCCTTTCGACACACCTTTAGAAATAGAACAATCCAATCAAATCATTATCAGCATAATAAAACAAACTGCCGAAGCCTCTGTTCCAACTAGCAAGTTTATACCTTACGTTGAGAAATTACGTAACCAAATCATGTCATTGATTCGACTCAAAAGAGCAATAACACCACCGCCAATGAAGTAATTTTCTCAAATTAAATATAAATAAATTACATTTAAAAAATGACAAATTTAGGCAAACAAAAATTGAAGAATTTATTTCCAACGTCACCGAATCTTACATAATTAACTCTAAATCATTTTGGCAAATGATCATCATACGAAGAACGAAGAAATCTCATCAGAAATCTTCCCCACACAAATTACATAACATTGATATAATTTCTAAAGAAACATTACTAGAAACCTATAAAAAGTACAAAGGTAAATGTAACGAACACATATTTTTTCCACTATCAAAGTACTTCAAACCTAGACAATAATCAAACAAATGTTAGCATATAATGAAGATATTAGAATACAGGATCAAACTGGCCATCGTATTGGAAATACTGACATATTATTACAGGATATTGTCTCAGATGAATTTCACTCTGTATTAAAGAAAAAGAAAAACACTTCACCTGGACCAGATGGTATTCCTTATTTATTGCTGCAAAAAGCTCCTAAAACGCTCCTCTCTATATTGGCTACACTATGTAACGCAACAATAACATATGGATATGTTACTAAAAAATGATAAAAGGCATAAACTATTTTACTGCGAAAACCGAACCAAAGCAGTATAAATTCAAACAATTATCGACCCATTACATTAACCAATACAATATCAAAAATCCCCTTCGGTAGGCCTACAGGCTGAGGTAGATCTCGAAGATTTTTTTTATTATTCTCAAAAATTCAAATCTCGCCTTATATGAGAGCTATCGAGAAACTATTTATTGATTTTTAGA